>JAWPHD010021125.1:0-29291 GCA_037043455.1 Cyrtodaria siliqua | reverse complement strand
AGATCTTTAAAAAACGGTTAATTTTGTGAACATAAATATAATGCAGGCAATTCTAAAACGTTAACACATTACTTGAACCAACACTTTCGTCAGTCAGGTCAGGTCAGATTCTGGTATCGTTTATGATTGGCTGATACAGATGCACCTTACAAACATACTATAATAATAATAAAATAATTACGATCATATGTTTCCGGTTTCAATTATTTTTCTGGACAACGGATACTGTCACAATGTGTTTGTGAGATTGCAGTGGTTTTATTGTACCCCGGCAACCACACGGGATTTTTACGAGGAGATTCATATATCAACAAATACATGCTTTTATATCAACTCTATTGTTCAACTAATCAAAATTTATCAGAATTTTCTTTATATAATAAGGGCAGTAAATTTCGAGATAATTGTTGTAAAATAAAAGTAATGCACTGTGCCTGAACAGTTAAACATGGACCTTTACATTTAACAATTAAACACGGACCTTCAACATTTAACAATACATATGGACCTTCACATTTAACAGTTAAACATGGGCCTTCATATTTAACAGTAAACATGGGCCTTCACCTTTAATAGTAAACATGGGCCTTCACATTTAACAGTTAACATGGGCCTTCACATTTAACAGTAAACATAGGCCTTCCCATTTAACAGTAAATTGGACCTTCACATTTACCAGTTAAACGCAGGCCTTCACATGTAACAGTTAAACATGGGCCTTCACATTTAACATTAAACATTGGCCTTCACATGTACATATAGTTAAAGATAGGCCTATATATTCAACAGTTAAACATAGGCATACACATCTAACAGTTAAATATGGACCTACACATTAACCAGTTAAACATAGACCTACACATTTACCAGTAAAGCATACACCGACATATTAAACAGCTAAACATAGGCCTTCACATTTAACAGTTAAACATAGGCCTACATATTGAACAGTTAAGCATAGGCACACACATCTAACAGTTAAATATGGACCTAAATATTAACCAGTTAAACATAGACATATACATTTAACAGTGAAGCATACCGACATATTTAACATATAAGCATAGGCCTCCACATTTAACAGTTAATCATAGGCCTAGACCTTTAAGGTTAAACATGGGCCTATACCATAAACATTTAGACATAGGCCTACATATAAACATGAGCATACACTTTTAACCGTTAAATACAGACCTACGTATTTACATATTAACATCGGCCTACATATGTAACAGTTAAACAAAGACCTACATATAAACATGGGCCTACATATGTAACAGCTAAACAAAGACCTACATATTTACATACTAACATAGGCCTACATATTTAACAGTTATACACAGGCTAGACACTTAACTGGTAAACACAGGCTTGCCTATTTAACAGATGTACATATATGCCTACATTAATAGTCTTACTGTTATAATTAAGCTATTCATCTTGTGATTTAAGGAGAGCGATCCATGCCTAAGGACAACAATCTACTAGGAAGTTTCGATTTGATTGGAATTTCACCAGTTCCAAGGGGAATCCCCCAAATAGAAGTCTCTTTCGAGGTAGACGTGAACGGGATTTTGCGTGTCGCTGCAGAAGACAAGACAAAGGGACAGGAAAGAAAAACAAAATTGAGATTGGAAATACGCAAAACAGACTGTCGCAAGCGGACATTGACAGGATGATACACGAGGCGGAACAATACGCCGAGAACGACAAACTTCTCAAGGATAGAATACATGCGAAGAATGAATTGGAAACATATATATATTCCTTGAAAAATCAAATGAATGATTCAAATAAATTAGGCGATAAACTAACAACTGAAGACAGGGAAAGTATAGAACAAGTGTTAAAGGTTACTTCTGATTGGCTAGAAAGTCACTCGGACGCTGACACGGATGAATTTATAAGACAACGTCTCCAGTTGGATGAAATAGTCCAGCCAATAATTAAAAACAATTATGAAAATAACCAGCCAGAACGCGAGGAATTGTAAACATTTGCAGAATATTTGAATGTAACTAATTAATATGTTTTGTTCTGTTTTTATGTTTCATAATGTACATTTCATATTGTTTAATTATTGATTTATATTTAATTGGGCTGCTCAATTAGTTGGATCGGTCAGCTAGACTTCGAGTGCGGTCTGGATGGCAAGAATCCAAGTCAAACCCGGATGGCTAGACTCCGAGTGCGGTCTGGACGGCTAGACTGCGAGTCCGGTCCGGACAGCTAGACTCCGAGTTCCGTCTGGAGGGCTAGACTCCTTTTACGGTCTGGACGACTAGGCTACGAGTCCGGCCTGGGCTACTAGACTACGAGTCCGGTCTGGACGACTAGACTGCGAGTCCAGTCTGGAGGGCTAGACTGCGAGTTCGTTCGGACGGCTAAACTCCGAGTGCGGTCTGGGTTCTAGACTACGCGTCCGGTCTGGATGGAAAGACTCCGAGTTATGTCTGGAGGGCTAGACTCCGAGTCCGTTCTGGACGGCTAGACTCCGTGTCTGGTCTCTAGACTCCGTTTCCGGTCTGGAGGGCTAGACTCCAAGTCCGGTCTGGAGGACTAGATCTAATTTTTTATTATTATTTCATTTAGGTTTTTAGTTATGTGTATATAACATATATATGAAAATATTATATTACTGTGTGTTTGATCCGTTATGAATGTACCAGAGGAGATGTGCCTTGGATGTCTCGGAACTAGGAGAAAGTTGCAATATGTTTCCCTCTATTAGTAAGTAACGTGGTAAGAGGTGCAGTTGTTGCTAGATGTAAATGTACATGTACTTGTGCTCTATTTGATGACATTTTCTATGTATTATGCATGTGTGCTTAGAATAATTATTTTAATGTGTGTATGCTTAAATGTGCTTAAATGTAAATTCTTTTATTTATGTGTTTATCTTTGTCTAAGTATGATTTTATCATGGCTATTGTAAACATATTATAAAAACCCAGATTGTATGTTATAAATAACATGTGATATATATATATAATGAATGTTTTAAATAACATGTGATATATATAATGTTAACCCATGCTCTTTCTGTGTTAGCTTCTATATCATATTTGTTTATGTTTACAAATGTTCTGTCGAAAAATAGCTCATAGAGCTAATGTTATATTTGTTTGTAAAAAAACGACATAAAATATTCTTGCATCTTGTATTTTAATAATTTATCTTGCAAGTCCAGCATCAAATCAATAATGGTAGAATGTTTAATGTATGTCTAGCTTCAAATGTTGACTGACGTTAATTTTTTTCTTGAAATGCACCACGTTGTGGTATACAATATGTTTAGAAAAGATCTTTAAAAAACGGTTAATTTTGTGAACATAAATATAATGCAGGCAATTCTAAAACGTTAAAACATTACTTGAACCAACACTTTCGTCAGTCAGGTCAGGTCAGATTCTGGTATCGTTTATGATTGGCTGATACAGATGCACCTTACAAACATACTATAATAATAATAAAATAATTACGATCATATGTTTCCGGTTTCAATTATTTTTCTGGACAACGGATACTGTCACAATGTGTTTGTGAGATTGCAGTGGTTTTATTGTACCCCGGCAACCACACGGGAATTTTACGAGGAGATTCATATATCAACAAATACATGCTTTTATATCAACTCTATTGTTCAACTAATCAAAATTTATCAGAATTTTCTTTATATAATAAGGGCAGTAAATTCCGAGATAATTGTTGTAAAATAAAAGTAATGCACTGTGCCTGAACAGTTAAACATGGACCTTCACATTTAACAATTAAACACGGACCTTCAACATTTAACAATACATATGGACCTTCACATTTAACAGTTAAACATGGGCCTTCATATTTAACAGTAAACATGGGCCTTCACCTTTAATAGTAAACATGGGCCTTCACATTTAACAGTGAACATGGGCCTTCACATTTAACAGTAAACATAGGCCTTCCCATTTAACAGTAAATTGGACCTTCACATTTACCAGTTAAACACAGGCCTTCACATGTAACAGTTAAACATGGGCCTTCACATTTAACATTAAACATTGGCCTTCACATGTACATATAGTTAAAGATAGGCCTATATATTCAACAGTTAAACATAGGCATACACATCTAACAGTTAAATATGGACCTACACATTAACCAGTTAAACATAGACCTACACATTTACCAGTAAAGCATACACCGACATATTAAACAGCTAAACATAGGCCTTCACATTTAACAGTTAAACATAGGCCTACATATTGAACAGTTAAGCATAGGCACACACATCTAACAGTTAAATATGGACCTAAATATTAACCAGTTAAACATAGACATATACATTTAACAGTGAAGCATACCGACATATTTAACATATAAGCATAGACCTCCACATTTAACAGTTAATCATAGGCCTAGACCTTTAAGGTTAAACATGGGCCTATACCATAAACATTTAGACATAGGCCTACATATAAACATGAGCATACACTTTTAACCGCTAAATACAGACCTACGTATTTACATATTAACATCGGCCTACATATGTAACAGTTAAACAAAGACCTACATATAAACATGGGCCTACATATGTAACAGCTAAACAAAGACCTACATATTTACATACTAACATAGGCCTACATATTTAACAGTTATACACAGGCTAGACACTTAACTGGTAAACACAGGCTTGCCTATTTAACAGATGTACATATATGCCTACATTAATAGTCTTACTGTTATAATTAAGCTATTTATCTTGTGATTTAAGGAGAGCGATCCATGCCTAAGGACAACAATCTACTAGGAAGTTTCGATTTGATTGGAATTTCACCAGTTCCAAGGGGAATCCCCCAAATAGAAGTCTCTTTCGAGGTAGACGTGAACGGGATTTTGCGTGTCGCTGCAGAAGACAAAGGGACAGGAAAGAAAAACAAAATTGAGATTGGAAATACGCAAAACAGACTGTCGCAAGCGGACATTGACAGGATGATACACGAGGCGGAACAATACGCCGAGAACGACAAACTTCTCAAGGATAGAATACATGCGAAGAATGAATTGGAAACATATATATATTCCTTAAAAAATCAAATGAATGATTCAAATAAATTAGGCGATAAACTAACAACTGAAGACAGGGAAAGTATAGAATAAGTGTTAAAGGTTACTTCTGATTGGCTAGAAAGTCACTCGAACGCTGACACGGATGAATTTATAAGACAACGTCTCCAGTTGGATGAAATAGTCCAGCCAATAATTAAAAACAATTATGAAAATAACCAGCCAGAACGCGAGGAATTGTAAACATTTGCAGAATATTTGAATGTAACTAATTAATATGTTTTGTTCTGTTTTTATGTTTCATAATGTACATTTCATATTGTTTAATTATTGATTTATATTTAATTGGGCTGCTCAATTAGTTGGATCGGTCAGCTAGACTTCGAGTGCGGTCTGGATGGCAAGAATCCGAGTCAAACCCGGACGGCTAGACTCCGAGTGCGGTCTGGACGGCTAGACTGCGAGTCCGGTCCGAACAGCTAGACTCCGAGTCCCGTCTGGAGGGCTAGACTCCTTTTACGGTCTGGTCGACTATGCTACGAGTCCGGCCTGGGCTACTAGACTACGAGTCCGGTCTGGACGACTAGACTGCGAGTCCAGTCTGGAGGGCTAGACTGCGAGTTCGTTCGGACGGCTAAAATCCGAGTGCGGTCTGGGTTCTAGACTACGAGTCCGGTCTGGATGGAAAGACTCCGAGTTATGTCTGGAGGGCTAGACTCCGAGTCCGTTCTGGACGGCTAGACTCCGTGTCCGGTCTAGAGGGCTAGACTCCGTGTCCAGTCTCTAGACTCCGTTTCCGGTCTGGAGGGCTTGTCACAAAATGTCACGGGTAGAGCGTATTGGTCGTTCATAGCTCTTGTATCGGTTACACCCAAAATCTATTGTTCGAGTTGAAACAATTTCACAATATTTATGATCTATTCATGTAACACGTAAAAGCGTGCACATTTTAAGTGGCCGCCAGAGAGGCCGTGTCATAAGTTTAGTTTTGTGCTAATGCATGTAAACGTATAGGTATATTTTCCTTAAACGGCAAAATTGTATAAGGGGCCTCTCGTGTAGATTCAATACTGTAGATTTAGCCACGTTTGTCACGGACTGAACGGGGGAAATAATGATTTGGGCGTAATGTTTGCTATAAAACCCATTGTCTTCTAGCTCTTACCGGGATCATCGATAGTACTTTGTTGAAACAGAGATTGGACGGCAAAATTCATAGGCAACATGTGGTTAGTAATTTTATTAAACTTTTATCGTACATTTGTATTCAGTGGGCGGCGCCATCTTGTTTGGCGGTTACGACATCCGGTTAGCATTGATGTTTCTCAAACATAACTTTAGACTAGCATATGATTTTGAAGTTACTTTATTAGATGTAATTATTGTAATTGATCATTAATTGTAAAACAATACTAATTTGATAACAGTGGATAATAGGTGCATTAGTTAACGTTGGCGTATAACTCGGTGATTGTAATACACGATTGTTAACATTAGTTAACAATGAGATGAGTGACAAGAATAAATGCGTGCATGCATAACTCAGTGAGTGTAATATATGAGTAATTTGATCATGTTTATATTACATGTATTAGGGGCATTGATTAACAGCGACGTACATAGCGTATACATGGCGTTGTAGAATATGTATACATTGCTACTCATCATTAGTACAGCTTACATATATTGATCGAATAATGATTTGTTTGGGTAATGGTAATTATGCAAGATTGTTATGTTTGTCAACCGACATCTAAAACGTATGTATAATTACAGCCTAAGCCATCCAGGATATAAGCCATCCAGGGTTGGAGTAAGCCATCTAGGTTTGGATATCCAGGAGTGGAGCTAAGCTTCCACGAATAACGTTTACAAGCGGTGGAGACGGTCCCCGTACCTGCGCAGCCAGGTTTTACTAACGACAACCCCCGGGACACAAGGTGGGCCCGTTACCAGTCCTCACTGGAGGAATATCATTCACAATCTCAGCGGAGATTAACTATCATTGCATCGCGTCATCAACCCTTACAGAAGGCATTTGATGACAATCATCCATTGAATTCGCGCATCATCATCTTCATGAGCTCTCGCGCATCACTGTTATCGCGCTAGATCAACATTGTTATAGCTTTAACAACACTTTCGTGTCTTAGACATTCAGTATTTATAACAATACTAAGAACGTCTTAAACGTTCAGGAGAACATTCTTTTCATAGTTCATTTGTGTATTCGCTTGTTTTTTTTAGATAATTGTATATATATTAAACATATTTTAAAAGTTGCATTAAACTTATGTAAATGCATTCACCGTCATTGATTCTTTCCTGAGTTAGCCCAACCACTAAGGTCATCCTGTGACAACTGGTTTCAGAGTAGTGGGATTTTGGGGCGACTACGGAGGGAAAGAATCAATAAGTGATCTTTATGATGATATACTAAATCTCTACTTATTATTTTAGAATTGTGTACCACCCTCTGATCCATCAAGGCGACTGTCGACGATCACGGCCACAGCTTGGAAGACAAGTCAAGACACGACAAGGGTAGGGTGAGTCCAAACTGTTGTTTTGTCCGTTCTTTCCTTGGCGCGAGGTCGCAGTGGTCTACACGAGTGGGTCTGAGGCACTTTTGCTCAATAATTTGGGTGTTTGTTTTTACCTCCCTTGATATACACATAGTATCCAATTAGGTTGGCGAACAAGACGTTCTACTCATGTTGTGACACTCGAGTATACTTATATTGATGGGAGAAGTAAATATACATGTACATGTTATACACATTTCGATGATTGTTTAAGGTTTATGTCCAATATCAAATATAGATAATTTTTGTAGTGTATATGTTTTGTAGAAGCTAGATACTATCTATACATAACCGTTAGTAGTTAGCGCTAGTACAAATGTGTATGTAACTTGTCCTATGATGATGCCCAGGTATTTACTGAGGACACAGTGACTTACCATTAGTAGTTAGTTGAGTAGAATTATTAGTGACGTGTGTATTGTAATTATTGTAGTGTGTAGTTCACAATGTCTATAGACATGACGTCCATAAAGGATCTTACGGAAATGGGTAAGGAGTTAGGGTATGCTGGAGAGGAGCTAAGAACCTTTGTTAAAGACGAACAGGCTAGGGAAAGGGAATTTAGACTTAAGGAAAGAGAAGCTAGATGCTGATAAAGAGAAGCTAGAATTAGAAGGCAGGTTAGCTAAAGAGAAGCGAGATGATGAAAGTAGAATAGTAAGGGAGAAGCAAGAGTTAGAACATGAGAGGTTCGAAACAGATGGTAGACTAGCTAAGGCTAAGATGATAATGGAAAGGGAGCAAAAAGAGTTTGATCATAAGTTAGCTTTAGAGTTGGAAGCAGCTAAGACACATAGTAAGGAAAGTAAAACTGAAGGAAAAGATAGTTATTCTGGGAAGTTAAAAGGTTCGAAGTTACCATACTTTGATGCTGACAAAGATAACATGGACAGTTATTTGTTACGGTTCGAACGTTATGCTGAGTTACAGGAATGGACCAAAGATAAGTGGGCAGTTCATTTAAGTGCGTTATTGAGAGGCAAGGCCTTAGATGTATTTTCTAGATTACCTAGTGTAGATGCTCTTGACTATGACAAGTTAAAGGATGCTCTTTTAAAGAGATTTGAGTTAACTGAAGAAGGTTTTAGAAAGCGGTTTAGAGCTTGTCTGCCTGAGAAAGGCGAGTCATTTATTCAGTTTATTAGTAGGTCTAGAAATTACTTAGATAGGTGGTTAGAGTTAGGGAAGGTAGCGCAGACTTATCAGGGCCTCATAGATTTCTTGTTGCGGGACCAGCTATTCAATGTTTGTAGTAGAGATCTGTTCTTATTTCTTAAAGAAAGAAAACTAACTAGTGTAGATGAAATGGCAACTCAAGCAGATCAGTTTGCCGAGGCTAGAGGGGGAGCTCATAATGTAGTGTCGAAAGACAGAACTTTTAGAGATAGACAAGGGGACGATCATAAACAGAAAGGCCAGAGTGGAAACTATAGAGGTGGAGGTAGTTCGATGGGTGCTCGAGGAGGTAGCAATAGTGGTAACATAGGTAGACCTTTTATTCGTTGTCGTCACTGTAATGGGAATCATGCTTCACATGAGTGTAGGAAAGCGGTGAAAGTGTCCGCTGTCGTAGACAATTTTAGTGAAAATAGTAGAGTGGACAACAATGTAGGGAGTCAGAACCAAGGTTTTAACAACCCATGGAATTTCGGTAGAGGTAGAGGTGGTCAAAACCGAGGTAGAGGTAGAGGCAGAGGTAGTAATAGTCCGGTTATTAAAATCGAGAGTAGTAGCTGTTGTGTTAAAGCGGATGGTGTAATGGAGAAGATCGGAACATGTCTCTTTCCGTACGCAAATCTTCCAACGGCAGATGGTAGAGTGAATGGCACGGACGTAATTGTAATGAGGGATACAGGTTGTACAGGTGTGGTAGTTCGGCGTAGTTTAGTTACGGATGAACAGTTGGTAGGTAAACAGTCACCGTGTATGTTGTTAAATAAGTCGGTAGAGCACGTGCCAATAGCGAGAATAGATGTAGATACACCTTTCTTTAAAGGGACTACAGAGGCATTATGTATGGACGACCCGATGTATGATTTAACGATAGGGAACATAGAAGGTTCAGCACTTCCGGTAATGTCCGATTTTAGAAGTAGCATAAGTAATGCCGTAGAGACTAGAGCGCAGGTTCAGAAGCAAGCTCAGGCTTATAGAAAATTAAAGGTTCCTGCAGCCGTAGGTGACATATCTAAAGCGGAGTTTATAGAAGCACAAACTCAAGACGAGTCATTAGGTCCTTGTAAAGTGAAGGCCAAGGATGGTGTAGTGAAGAAGTGTAAAGGGTCCGGTAGTTGTAAGTTTGTACATAAGAATAGGTTATTGTACAGAGAATTTGAAGATAGTGGTAATAGACAGTTTCACCAATTAGTGGTACCTACCCAGTATAGAACGACAGTGCTTAAGGTAGCTCATGAGTCGATTATGGGAGGTCATTTAGGCGTAAAGAAAACGTCAGATAGAGTATTGGCAGAATTTTATTGGCCAGGCGTTAGTGGAGATGTAACTAGGTATTGTAGGTCCTGCGATGTATGCCAAAGGACAGTACCAAAAGGTCGAGTGACCAAAGTACATTTAGGTCAGATGCCACTGATAGATACACCATTTAAGCGGGTAGCCGTAGACATAGTTGGACCAATTTTTCCAGTGTCGGATAGAAAAAATAGGTACATTTTAACCATGGTAGACTATGCAACTAGGTATCCGGAGGCAGTAGCATTGCCCTCAATTGAAACTGAGAGAGTAGCTGAGGCATTAGTTGATATGTTCAGTAGGCTAGGTGTACCAGAGGAAATGCTGACTGATTGTGGGTCACAGTTTACGTCAGAACTTATGGCTGAAGTAACCAGGTTATTGTCTTTGCGTCAAATCATGACAACACCATATCACCCTATGTGTAACGGGTTAGTCGAACGATTTAACGGGACGTTAAAGCAAATGTTACGGCGTATGTGTACCGAGAGACCCAAAGATTGGGACAAGTATCTCAATGCTTTATTGTTTGCATTTAGAGAGGTTCCACAAGAGAGTTTAGGATTCTCTCCGTTTGAGTTATTGTACGGTAGGTCAGTTAGAGGTCCCATGAGGATTCTTAGAGAGATGTGGGCAGGTGAAGTAGATAGTGATGAGGTTAAGACTACATATCAGTATGTTTTAGATCTGAAGGAGAAACTAGAGGAGACTTGTAAGATAGCTCAAAGTCAGTTAGTTAAGGCAAGTACCAAGTATAAACGGTACTATGACCAGAAAGCTAGAGCTAGGAAGTTTAAGATAGATGACCAGGTGTTACTGTTACTCCCGACCGACAATAACAAGTTGTTATTACAATGGAAAGGTCCGTTTTACGTTAGAGGGATAGTGAACACTATGGATTACCGTATCGAGATAAACGGAAAGTTTAAGACCTTTCATGCGAATATGCTGAAAGAGTATATCAGTAGAACTGATAATGTGCAGCAAGGGGTGTTAACCGTAGTTAATGTTGCAGTTATTGAGGATAGTGAGGAAGACAGTAGTGAGGACACTAGTCCCATGTATTTTCCCACTAGTGTAGGTAAAGAGAGAGCAGCCGATGTAGACATATCGGGCATGCTTAGTGTAGCAGAGAAACGAGAGGTAAGTCGTTAGACTCTGAGTGTAGTACTGTTCGGTCCGATAAGTCGAGACCAACAGATGTAGTGCAGTGTAGCTTTAAGCACACGTTAGCAAATCCGATTAGGGAATCGAGAGACCCTACTCCATTTCGCAAACAGTATACTGGTAATGCGATGGATGCAATGTGTAAGGTTGGAGTTCTTGTAGTGGCAGGAAGTAGTGTTATTAGTAACAGTAGAGTCGGGGTAATAGACCGAGGAAAGCACAATATTGGGGCAGACTATTTAAGTCGCCGCACATAATGACCGGTTTAATACAATAGTGTATTGCAGTGTATTGTACAATAGTAGTATATGTTACGACAGGGTAGTGTACAATTGTAGAATAGTATTGAAATTGTAATTACATATTATAGTTAGGTTATAACTGCAGTGGTAATAGTTAACATACTCAAGCGATTGAGCGATCAGCTTGTACGTTTTTTCGCTCGTTTGCTCAGAAGAATTAATAGTTTCTTAACGTGTAAATATTAATTATCATTTTGTTGAATTTTAAAAGTGTAGCACTTTCTTTAAGTGGGGAGATGTTGTCACAAAATGTCACGGGTAGAGCGTATTGGTCGTTCATAGCTCTTGTATCGGTTACACCCAAAATCTATTGTTCGAGTTGAAACAATTTCACAATATTCATGATCTATTCATGTAACACGTAAAAGCGTGCACATTTTAAGTGGCCGCCAGAGAGGCCGTGTCATAAGTTTAGTTTTGTGCTAATGCATGTAAACGTATAGGTATATTTTCCTTAAACGGCAAAATTGTATAAGGGGCCTCTCGTGTAGATTCAATACTGTAGATTTAGCCACGTTTGTCACGGACTGAACGGGGGAAATAATGATTTGGGCGTAATGTTTGCTATAAAACCCATTGTCTTCTAGCTCTCGCCGGGATCATCGATAGTACTTTGTTGAAACAGAGATTGGACGGCAAAATTCATAGGCAACATGTGGTTAGTAATTTTATTAAACTTTTATCGTACATTTGTATTCAGTGGGCGGCGCCATCTTGTTTGGCGGTTACGACATCCGGTTAGCATTGATGTTTCTCAAACATAACTTTAGACTAGCATATGATTTTGAAGTTACTTTATTAGATGTAATTATTGTAATTGATCATTAATTGTAAAACAATATTAATTTGATAACAGTGGATAATAGGTGCATTAGTTAACGTTGGCGTATAACTCGGTGATTGTAATACACGATTGTTAACATTAGTTAACAATGAGATGAGTGACAAGAATAAATGCGTGCATGCATAACTCAGTGAGTGTAATATATGAGTAATTTGATCATGTTTATATTACATGTATTAGGGGCATTGATTAACAGCGACGTACATAGCGTATACATGGCGTTGTAGAATATGTATACATTGCTACTCATCATTAGTACAGCTTACATATATTGATCGAATAATGATTTGTTTGGGTAATGGTAATTATGCAAGATTGTTATGTTTGTCAACCGACATCTAAAACGTATGTATAATTACAGCCTAAGCCATCCAGGATATAAGCCATCCAGGGTTGGAGTAAGCCATCTAGGTTTGGATATCCAGGAGTGGAGCTAAGCTTCCACGAATAACGTTTACAAGCGGTGGAGACGGTCCCCGTACCTGCGCAGCCAGGTTTTACTAACGACAACCCCCGGGACACAAGGTGGGCCCGTTACCAGTCCTCACTGGAGGAATATCATTCACAATCTCAGCGGAGATTAACTATCATTGCATCGCGTCATCAACCCTTACAGAAGGCATTTGATGACAATCATCCATTGAATTCGCGCATCATCATCTTCATGAGCTCTCGCGCATCACTGTTATCGCGCTAGATCAACATTGTTATAGCTTTAACAACACTTTCGTGTCTTAGACATTCAGTATTTATAACAATACTAAGAACGTCTTAAACGTTCAGGAGAACATTCTTTTCATAGTTCATTTGTGTATTCGCTTGTTTTTTTTAGATAATTGTATATATATTAAACATATTTTAAAAGTTGCATTAAACTTATGTAAATGCATTCACCGTCATTGATTCTTTCCTGAGTTAGCCCAACCACTAAGGTCATCCTGTGACAACTGGTTTCAGAGTAGTGGGATTTTGGGGCGACTACGGAGGGAAAGAATCAATAAGTGATCTTTATGATGATATACTAAATCTCTACTTATTATTTTAGAATTGTGTACCACCCTCTGATCCATCAAGGCGACTGTCGACGATCACGGCCACAGCTTGGAAGACAAGTCAAGACACGACAAGGGTAGGGTGAGTCCAAACTGTTGTTTTGTCCGTTCTTTCCTTGGCGCGAGGTCGCAGTGGTCTACACGAGTGGGTCTGAGGCACTTTTGCTCAATAATTTGGGTGTTTGTTTTTACCTCCCTTGATATACACATAGTATCCAATTAGGTTGGCGAACAAGACGTTCTACTCATGTTGTGACACTCGAGTATACTTATATTGATGGGAGAAGTAAATATACATGTACATGTTATACACATTTCGATGATTGTTTAAGGTTTATGTCCAATATCAAATATAGATAATTTTTGTAGTGTATATGTTTTGTAGAAGCTAGATACTATCTATACATAACCGTTAGTAGTTAGCGCTAGTACAAATGTGTATGTAACTTGTCCTATGATGATGCCCAGGTATTTACTGAGGACACAGTGACTTACCATTAGTAGTTAGTTGAGTAGAATTATTAGTGACGTGTGTATTGTAATTATTGTAGTGTGTAGTTCACAATGTCTATAGACATGACGTCCATAAAGGATCTTACGGAAATGGGTAAGGAGTTAGGGTATGCTGGAGAGGAGCTAAGAACCTTTGTTAAAGACGAACAGGCTAGGGAAAGGGAATTTAGACTTAAGGAAAGAGAAGCTAGATGCTGATAAAGAGAAGCTAGAATTAGAAGGCAGGTTAGCTAAAGAGAAGCGAGATGATGAAAGTAGAATAGTAAGGGAGAAGCAAGAGTTAGAACATGAGAGGTTCGAAACAGATGGTAGACTAGCTAAGGCTAAGATGATAATGGAAAGGGAGCAAAAAGAGTTTGATCATAAGTTAGCTTTAGAGTTGGAAGCAGCTAAGACACATAGTAAGGAAAGTAAAACTGAAGGAAAAGATAGTTATTCTGGGAAGTTAAAAGGTTCGAAGTTACCATACTTTGATGCTGACAAAGATAACATGGACAGTTATTTGTTACGGTTCGAACGTTATGCTGAGTTACAGGAATGGACCAAAGATAAGTGGGCAGTTCATTTAAGTGCGTTATTGAGAGGCAAGGCCTTAGATGTATTTTCTAGATTACCTAGTGTAGATGCTCTTGACTATGACAAGTTAAAGGATGCTCTTTTAAAGAGATTTGAGTTAACTGAAGAAGGTTTTAGAAAGCGGTTTAGAGCTTGTCTGCCTGAGAAAGGCGAGTCATTTATTCAGTTTATTAGTAGGTCTAGAAATTACTTAGATAGGTGGTTAGAGTTAGGGAAGGTAGCGCAGACTTATCAGGGCCTCATAGATTTCTTGTTGCGGGACCAGCTATTCAATGTTTGTAGTAGAGATCTGTTCTTATTTCTTAAAGAAAGAAAACTAACTAGTGTAGATGAAATGGCAACTCAAGCAGATCAGTTTGCCGAGGCTAGAGGGGGAGCTCATAATGTAGTGTCGAAAGACAGAACTTTTAGAGATAGACAAGGGGACGATCATAAACAGAAAGGCCAGAGTGGAAACTATAGAGGTGGAGGTAGTTCGATGGGTGCTCGAGGAGGTAGCAATAGTGGTAACATAGGTAGACCTTTTATTCGTTGTCGTCACTGTAATGGGAATCATGCTTCACATGAGTGTAGGAAAGCGGTGAAAGTGTCCGCTGTCGTAGACAATTTTAGTGAAAATAGTAGAGTGGACAACAATGTAGGGAGTCAGAACCAAGGTTTTAACAACCCATGAAATTTCGGTAGAGGTAGAGGTGGTCAAAACCGAGGTAGAGGTAGAGGCAGAGGTAGTAATAGTCCGGTTATTAAAATCGAGAGTAGTAGCTGTTGTGTTAAAGCGGATGGTGTAATGGAGAAGATCGGAACATGTCTCTTTCCGTACGCAAATCTTCCAACGGCAGATGGTAGAGTGAATGGCACGGACGTAATTGTAATGAGGGATACAGGTTGTACAGGTGTGGTAGTTCGGCGTAGTTTAGTTACGGATGAACAGTTGGTAGGTAAACAGTCACCGTGTATGTTGTTAAATAAGTCGGTAGAGCACGTGCCAATAGCGAGAATAGATGTAGATACACCTTTCTTTAAAGGGACTACAGAGGCATTATGTATGGACGACCCGATGTATGATTTAACGATAGGGAACATAGAAGGTTCAGCACTTCCGGTAATGTCCGATTTTAGAAGTAGCATAAGTAATGCCGTAGAGACTAGAGCGCAGGTTCAGAAGCAAGCTCAGGCTTATAGAAAATTAAAGGTTCCTGCAGCCGTAGGTGACATATCTAAAGCGGAGTTTATAGAAGCACAAACTCAAGACGAGTCAGTAGGTCCTTGTAAAGTGAAGGCCAAGGATGGTGTAGTGAAGAAGTGTAAAGGGTCCGGTAGTTGTAAGTTTGTACATAAGAATAGGTTATTGTACAGAGAATTTGAAGATAGTGGTAGTAGACAGTTTCACCAATTAGTGGTACCTACCCAGTATAGAACGACAGTGCTTAAGGTAGCTCATGAGTCGATTATGGGAGGTCATTTAGGCGTAAAGAAAACGTCAGATAGAGTATTGGCAGAATTTTATTGGCCAGGCGTTAGTGGAGATGTAACTAGGTATTGTAGGTCCTGCGATGTATGCCAAAGGACAGTACCAAAAGGTCGAGTGACCAAAGTACATTTAGGTCAGATGCCACTGATAGATACACCATTTAAGCGGGTAGCCGTAGACATAGTTGGACCAATTTTTCCAGTGTCGGATAGAAAAAATAGGTACATTTTAACCATGGTAGACTATGCAACTAGGTATCCGGAGGCAGTAGCATTGCCCTCAATTGAAACTGAGAGAGTAGCTGAGGCATTAGTTGATATGTTCAGTAGGCTAGGTGTACCAGAGGAAATGCTGACTGATTGTGGGTCACAGTTTACGTCAGAACTTATGGCTGAAGTAACCAGGTTATTGTCTTTGCGTCAAATCATGACAACACCATATCACCCTATGTGTAACGGGTTAGTCGAACGATTTAACGGGACGTTAAAGCAAATGTTACGGCGTATGTGTACCGAGAGACCCAAAGATTGGGACAAGTATCTCAATGCTTTATTGTTTGCATTTAGAGAGGTTCCACAAGAGAGTTTAGGATTCTCTCCGTTTGAGTTATTGTACGGTAGGTCAGTTAGAGGTCCCATGAGGATTCTTAGAGAGATGTGGGCAGGTGAAGTAGATAGTGATGAGGTTAAGACTACATATCAGTATGTTTTAGATCTGAAGGAGAAACTAGAGGAGACTTGTAAGATAGCTCAAAGTCAGTTAGTTAAGGCAAGTACCAAGTATAAACGGTACTATGACCAGAAAGCTAGAGCTAGGAAGTTTAAGATAGATGACCAGGTGTTACTGTTACTCCCGACCGACAATAACAAGTTGTTATTACAATGGAAAGGTCCGTTTTACGTTAGAGGGATAGTGAACACTATGGATTACCGTATCGAGATAAACGGAAAGTTTAAGACCTTTCATGCGAATATGCTGAAAGAGTATATCAGTAGAACTGATAATGTGCAGCAAGGGGTGTTAACCGTAGTTAATGTTGCAGTTATTGAGGATAGTGAGGAAGACAGTAGTGAGGACACTAGTCCCATGTATTTTCCCACTAGTGTAGGTAAAGAGAGAGCAGCCGATGTAGACATATCGGGCATGCTTAGTGTAGCAGAGAAACGAGAGGTAAGTCGTTAGACTCTGAGTGTAGTACTGTTCGGTCCGATAAGTCGAGACCAACAGATGTAGTGCAGTGTAGCTTTAAGCACACGTTAGCAAATCCGATTAGGGAATCGAGAGACCCTACTCCATTTCGCAAACAGTATACTGGTAATGCGATGGATGCAATGTGTAAGGTTGGAGTTCTTGTAGTGGCAGGAAGTAGTGTTATTAGTAACAGTAGAGTCGGGGTAATAGACCGAGGAAAGCACAATATTGGGGCAGACTATTTAAGTCGCCGCACATAATGACCGGTTTAATACAATAGTGTATTGCAGTGTATTGTACAATAGTAGTATATGTTACGACAGGGTAGTGTACAATTGTAGAATAGTATTGAAATTGTAATTACATATTATAGTTAGGTTATAACTGCAGTGGTAATAGTTAACATACTCAAGCGATTGAGCGATCAGCTTGTACGTTTTTTCGCTCGTTTGCTCAGAAGAATTAATAGTTTCTTAACGTGTAAATATTAATTATCATTTTGTTGAATTTTAAAAGTGTAGCACTTTCTTTAAGTGGGGAGATGTTGTCACAAAATGTCACGGGTAGAGCGTATTGGTCGTTCATAGCTCTTGTATCGGTTACACCCAAAATCTATTGTTCGAGTTGAAACAATTTCACAATATTCATGATCTATTCATGTAACACGTAAAAGCGTGCATATTTTAAGTGGCCGCCAGAGAGGCCGTGTCATAAGTTTAGTTTTGTGCTAATGCATGTAAACGTATAGGTATATTTTCCTTAAACGGCAAAATTGTATAAGGGGCCTCTCGTGTAGATTCAATACTGTAGATTTAGCCACGTTTGTCACGGACTGAACGGGGGAAATAATGATTTGGGCGTAATGTTTGCTATAAAACCCATTGTCTTCTAGCTCTCGCCGGGATCATCGATAGTACTTTGTTGAAACAGAGATTGGACGGCAAAATTCATAGGCAACATGTGGTTAGTAATTTTATTAAACTTTTATCGTACATTTGTATTCAGTGGGCGGCGCCATCTTGTTTGGCGGTTACGACATCCGGTTAGCATTGATGTTTCTCAAACATAACTTTAGACTAGCATATGATTTTGAAGTTACTTTATTAGATGTAATTATTGTAATTGATCATTAATTGTAAAACAATATTAATTTGATAACAGTGGATAATAGGTGCATTAGTTAACGTTGGCGTATAACTCGGTGATTGTAATACACGATTGTTAACATTAGTTAACAATGAGATGAGTGACAAGAATAAATGCGTGCATGCATAACTCAGTGAGTGTAATATATGAGTAATTTGATCATGTTTATATTACATGTATTAGGGGCATTGATTAACAGCGACGTACATAGCGTATACATGGCGTTGTAGAATATGTATACATTGCTACTCATCATTAGTACAGCTTACATATATTGATCGAATAAAGATTTGTTTGGGTAATGGTAATTATGCAAGATTGTTATGTTTGTCAACCGACATCTAAAACGTATGTATAATTACAGCCTAAGCCATCCAGGATATAAGCCATCCAGGGTTGGAGTAAGCCATCTAGGTTTGGATATCCAGGAGTGGAGCTAAGCTTCCACGAATAACGTTTACAAGCGGTGGAGACGGTCCCCGTACCTGCGCAGCCAGGTTTTACTAACGACAACCCCCGGGACACAAGGTGGGCCCGTTACCAGTCCTCACTGGAGGAATATCATTCACAATCTCAGCGGAGATTAACTATCATTGCATCGCGTCATCAACCCTTACAGAAGGCATTTGATGACAATCATCCATTGAATTCGCGCATCATCATCTTCATGAGCTCTCGCGCATCACTGTTATCGCGCTAGATCAACATTGTTATAGCTTTAACAACACTTTCGTGTCTTAGACATTCAGTATTTATAACAATACTAAGAACGTCTTAAACGTTCAGGAGAACATTCTTTTCATAGTTCATTTGTGTATTCGCTTGTTTTTTTAGATAATTGTATATATATTAAACATATTTTAAAAGTTGCATTAAACTTATGTAAATGCATTCACCGTCATTGATTCTTTCCTGAGTTAGCCCAACCACTAAGGTCATCCTGTGACAGGGCTAGACTCCAAGTCCGGTCTGGAGGACTAGATCTAATTTTTTATTATTATTTCATTTAGGTTTTTAGTTATGTGTATATAACATATATATGATAATATTATATTACTGTGTGTTTGATCCGTTATGAATGTACCAGAGGAGATGTGCCTTGGATGTCTCGGAACTAGGAGAAAGTTGCAATATGTTTGAAAATTCTTCAATCATATCCCTTTTCTGAGAAAAGAAATACAATACCACGGCCTTTATTGTTAGAATATTGTCACTTGACAACTTTTGCCCTATGAACCCAATTCCGAAAGGCGACCTGGAAGACCGAACAAAGTAGTCGGCACAACGAGGCATTTTACATTGTATGTAGCGAGTAATATATGGGAAATGTTGGTGTTAATGTTCTCATTGGTTTAATTTCAATAGTGCTGCAAATATGACTGAGCCTCAGTATATGCATAGTTTTCTGCATTTTCTTCTAACCAAATAGAATTACCCATTTCTGAGAAATGCAAACCTTTTGACAGTTTAGTAGCATCAGTACTGAATTATAGCTCGGAAGTTTGGGGATCACATGCAGGACGATTTTATGCGTAAAAGGGCCGACAAGTCTTTCATGACAGCGACTTTGAAATAATGTTCTTCTCAGTTAATCGGATATAATGTAATTTTATGTTTAATTTTTAAATTGAATAGTATTTCACTATCTTCATATTTTCTTGTAATTGTGTAGTCTATAAACATGTTTTGTATGCAAAAACAAGATCTTTGTATTTGTATAATATATTCTTGACCTAATGTCATTACTGCAATGAACTGAGTGAATAAATATTTGATATGATTTGGTTTCATTTGCAAATACAATGAGAATAATAATTGAAAAGAAGATACATCGGGACGGACACACACTCACGCACGCACGCACGCATGCACACATAAATTGTTATTAACCAATTATTTTGCCGTTGTATTTAGATTAAACCACTGTTTGATGGCACTTTTTTAATGGGACATACGGCAATCTTGAAGCATTGTTTAATCACTGACTAATGTATTGATGATCATTGACAATCCTGTAAAATACAACTCGAAATACAAATAAAAAACAAAACAAATTGCCTTGAACTTTTTAAGATAATTATTAATAATAATATACATATGCATGATATGAAGAAACAAAGCAGATTGATGCGGATCTCTATAAGGCGTATGTTGTGACAAACCAGATTGATGCGGATCTCTTTAAGCCGTATGTTGTGACAAATCAGATTGATGCGGATCTCTATAAGACGTATGTTGTGACAAACCAGATTGATGCGGATCTCTTTAAGCCGTATGTTGTGACAAATCAGATTGATGCGGATCTCTTTAAGGCGTATGTTGTGACTCACTCCTGACATTAAACGAAACATATTGATATATTATATTATTCAACAAACTTACTAAAAAACAAAATCAAATGAAATAATACATTTCCTAAAGTCGATGTAGTTTACGTTATCTGCTATACACGCGAAATGTACGTTACCATTTAAAGTTATTTGTCATATTGAATGTTCCCGGAAATAAAGGCTGTAGTTCTTTACTTAAACTATTTTCACTATGGACATTTGAGGACGAATTTCAATCTGTAGTTGGAGTATATCACGGTTCATAAAGATTGATGTTCATTGTTCGGTCGGTTAGCTCAGTCGATGGAGCCGAATTCGGATGTAGTCCGAATGTCCCGGGTTCGAGCCCCGGTTTGCCTGCACATTTTTCTATCACTGTGACGTATATTATTGCTGGAATGTGATCAACATTATGTGATATACATCGCGAGTTAACCCAATCTACACGTTATGTGGTAGAACCGAGTTAGCCCGTAATACACGTTATGTGCAGGAACTGATTTGATACAGCGAGTTTACCCAATATACACGTTATGTGGTTGCACTGATTTGACACCATGAGTGAACCCAATATACACGTTATGTGGTAGAACTGATTTGACACCGCGAGTAAACCCAATATACACGCTATGTGGTAGAACTGATTTGACGTCGCGAGTAAACACAATATACAAGTAACGTGGTAGAACTGATCTGACACCGCGAGTTAACTCAAGGTTCCGGAGTGTCCCTTTAAAACACGGTTTTGATGACAAACTATATGCATGACAAATTTGATGACAAACTACATGCACGACACATTTTGATGACAAACTACATGAATGACACGTCACTCTGATGTGTGGCAACCTATATAATAACAATTTCTAAAGGTAAATATTGGCCTAGGGTCTTTCTCTGTCTTACATCAATCAAATTATAATCCGTTTGTTTGACTAGTGTTGTACGTCATTTTTAGCACATGCTAGGCCACATATAACGGTCAATTTGTTTGTGGTAGAGGCAGACCACCCCATTTTCCTTGGGTTATACCTCCAGCAATCCGTAAGAATCGACATTTTTTCACTGTACAAGTCGAGCTCCCAGTGAGCTTCGAACCCGAAGCGGTGAGAGGCGAGAACGTTTTAGACGTAGTGTATGTACTATTCTGGCCACGAGGACTCTGATTAAAACCGGATTAAACCCAGACGCGGATCGAGGACATATACTGGCAGGCTGGTGTAACAAGACGACTTACATGCAAGAAACTTTTTAAACCATAGCAATTCGCCATCTACGTAATTAACATACGTAATCAACGAGTGAATGAACGAACGAACGAACGAATGAACGAAATGAATGAATGAATGTATAAAAGAATGAAATAATAAATTGAATATGAATAAAGAAATTGAATATTAATTAATCAATGCATATATGAAGTTGAACGTCTCCTTAATAATCGTTTAGTCAAATCATGAGGGTGTATACTCGAACTAAGCTTTATAGAGTTGCCACCCTGGATTATTAAGTTGTATAGTGCCACCCTGGAGTACCAAGTGTTATAGTGCTGCCAACATGAAGTACCATGCTTTATAGTGCTGCCACCCTGTAGTACCAAGATTTATAGTGCTGCCACCCTGGAGTAATAAGCTTTATAGTGCTGCCATTATGGAGTACCAAGTTTATAGTGCTGCCACCCTGGAATACCGAGCTTTATAGTGCTGCCACCCTGGAGTACCAAGTTGTATAGTGCTGCCACCATGAAGTACCATGCTTCATAATGCTGCCATCCTGTAGTACCAATATTTATAGTGCTGCCACCCTGGAGTAATAAGCTTTATAGTGCTGCCACCCTGGAGTACCAAGCTTTATAGTGCTGCCACCCTGGAGTACAGAGCTTTATAGTGCTGCCACACTGGATTACCTAGCTTTATAGTGCTGCCACACTGGAGTACCAAGCTTTATAGTGCTGCCACACTGGAGTACCAACCTTTATAGTGCTACCGCACTGGATTATCAAATATTATAGTGCTGCCATCTCTGAGTACCAAGCTTTATAGAGCTGCCACCCTGGAGTACAAAGCTTTATAATGCTGCCACACTGGAATACCAAGTTGTATAGTGCTGCCGCCCTGGAGTACCATGCTTAATAGTGCTGCGATCCTGGAGTACTAAGTTGTATAGTGCTGCCACACTGTGGTACCTAGCTTTATAGTGCTGCCATACTGGAGTACCAAGTTTTATAGTGCTGCCACCCTAGAGTACCAAGCTTTATAGTGCTGCCATCCTGGAGTATCAAGCTTTATAGTGCTGCCATCCTGGAGTACCAAGCGTTATAGTGCTGCCAACCTGGAGTATCAGGCTTTATAGTGTTGCCACCCTGGAGTACCAGGCATTATAGTGCTGCCACCCTGGAGTACCAGGCTTTATAGTGCTGCCACCCTGGAGTACCAGGCTTTATAGTGATGCCACCCTGGAGTACCAGGCTTTATAGAGCTGCCACCATGGAGTACCAGGCTTTATAGTGCTGCCACCCTGGATTACCAGGCTTCATACTGCTGCCACCCTGGAGTACCAGGCTTTATAGTGATGGAACCCTAGAGTACCAGACTTTATAGTGCTGCCACCCTGGAGTACCAGTATTTATAGTGCTGCCACCCTGGAGTACCAGGCTTTATAGTGCTGCCACCTTGGAGTACCAGGTTTATAGTGATGCCACCCTGGAGCACTAGGCTTTATAGTGATGCCACCCTGGAGTTACAAACCGAAGCACTATAAAGCTTGGTACAAAGCTTGGTACTCCAGGATGGCAGTACCATAAAGCTTGGTACTCCAGGATGGCAGCACTATAAAGCTTGGTACTCCAGGATGGCAGCACTATAAAGCTTGGTACTCCAGTGTGGCAGCACTATAAAGCTTGTTACTCCAGTGTGGCAGCACTATACAGCTTGGTAATCCAGTGTGGCAGCACTATAAAGCTTGGTTTTCCAGTATGGCAGCACTATAAAGCTTGGTACTCCAGTATGGCAGCACTATAAAGCTTTGTACTCCAGTGTGGCTGCACTATAAAGCTTGGTTCTCCAGTATGGCAGCACTATAAAGCTTGGTTCTCCAGTATGGCATCACTATAAGGCTTGGTACTCCAGGCTGGCAACACTATAAAGCTTGGTACTCCATGATGGCAGCACTATAAAGCTTGTTACTCCAGTGTGGCAGCACTATTAAGCTTGGTAATCCAGTGTGGCAGAACTATAAAGCTTGGTTCTCCAGTATGGCAGCACTATAAAGCTTGGTACTCCAGGGTGGCAACACTATAAAGCTTGGTACTCCAGGGTGGCAACACTATAAATCTTGGTACTCCAGGATGGCAGCACTATAAAGCTTGATTCAAGTAGACACCAGTGTGATACTCTTTGTTTCCCGAATGTTTTTCACTTTCACATATTTGTATTAAATTCATAATTTAACAAGGCAAAAAAAATGTCTTTCATGTAATACGTCATCAAAATGTGGTAGTCGAGATTTAAAGGGACACTCGGCAATCTTGGGTTAACTCGCGGTGTCAAATTAGTTCTACCACGTTACGTGTATATTTACAAATCAGTATTAATCAAATTTGAAATTTACTAATTGTTGGTCAGATTGCAGCAATAATATATTTAACCTATTGCAGGATATCGAAATGAAAAATACAAATGTGCATTAACTTGTGTTCAGTTATAATTAACTATTTTTAAATGACACTGAATTGATAAATCGAGGTGCTATTTTTACAGCGTGTGTTGGTACTACACGACTGTCGTGTGTTCCTTCAAAATTCTGTTCTTCTTGATTAGCCTTTGTTGAAATAACTCCGCTATGTTTAAAACTGGATTTGTAAGATTTACCTCCCGTGACACATTCTATTGCATCAGAAAAGTATCGCCCTTTTAGTATATTAACATAGTTCTCACCGCCATCGAGCAGAGTGGCGCAGTGGAAGCGTGCTGGGCCCATAACCCAGAGGTCCGAAGATCGAAACCAGGCCTTTTTTCCACGATTTATAAAAAAAGCATATGTTTGTACAATTTAAAGGAAGAACCGTTCGGTGGCCATTGGAAGAAATTATGGTTGTCAATCCAGATACGAATACAGCTTTCATACTGTGTTTCAGTTTCATTTTCACTGTGCATACGTATTAAACTAAACCCCCTTATCCGTAAAAAAATAAAAGATTTTGGTTTGGAAGTCTAGACGACTTGGCTAATTTTCGTTACATATAAATTATCAATTCATATGATGCTTTAAACGGACACATGGCAAGCTTTATTTTTCGTTTATCAATAAATTAATATATTTACACCTATGGTAGATTAACGAAGAACAATTTAAAACGCAATATAGCAATACATACTACAGGTTTTAAGTAGGAATGTTTCATACGGTTCAAGCAGGAACATTTCATACACGTCCTTGTATTAAGTCAAACTGATACTGGATTTATAAGGAACCAGGCAATATTTATCTGGGTGTTGGGACCGGTGCAAAATGGCATGGGACAGGTACTTTTTTGTCGCGACAAACCATGATCCGACGATACTTCATTTTCCGCTTAGTTGCCATAGGACGTACACATTTTTATAGGGCAAACTTGTTTGCCAAAACGTTTTTGCCAAAACGTTTAACAATACAAATATTGAAGCATAAGCTTAGACCATAAACGGGTGCTTATATAGACCAGGCAATATTTATCTGAGTGTTGGGACCGGTGCAAAATGGCATGGGACATGTACGTTTTTGTCACGACAAACCATTGGACGATACCTTCTTTCCGTTTGCTTGCCATGGGATGTACAATTTGTTTTATATAACATTTTTATTTGCACCGGTCCCAATCCCCCGATAAATATTGCCTGGTCCCTAAATCAAGGTGTTTTTCTGTTTGATACAAACGTCAAGGTTGCCGCGTGACCCTTTAATGCGCTTATGAATTATTGTATTGTCATCGAAGAACACTTCATTTGAAATATATGAACAACTATTAGTGAATTATTAATTATATAGGGAACAAAATTCAGTCGAGTCGTTGAATTATCCAGACCAAACATTTTCATAAACAATAATTACACAGAACAGAACATACATGTTATTTTGACTTGATATACAACGTACATCATCATATATAAAATCTTCTATATAAATACAGAATATATATTATATTTAGTTACATATGTACTAGTCACATGCCTTATACTATTTTTTATCATTTCTATATAAAGTAAAAATAATATGTATTGCATTTCTAGTTAAAAACGAACACTATAACAAAATAATGGTTATGTCAACAAAACGGTATTGAGAATACAAGTTCTTACAATTAGTGCCTTTTTAATGTATATTGCTAATTTCGTAAAACTGATTCATTTTCTGACTAAATATCATTTTTTGGTTCTATTTCTAGATTAATTTCTAGTTTGAATTCTTAAATAATGTACTGAAATTCTAAATCGTGTTAATACTTCGAGAAACTAGCAAAATGTCGAGATACACTTCACAATTTAAGTTAAACGGAGGTCGTGGGTTCGATCCCCGGCCGGGCCACACCAAAGACTTCAAACTGGTACCAGTAGCTCCCGTGCTTGACGTTCGGCATATAAAGGACAATCGGCCCTTTGTCAGAAAAACCTGTGGGGTATTATGATATGTGTTTACGGCTTCGTACTCCAGTGTGGCAGCACTATAACGCTTAGTTATCCAGGGTGGCAGCGCTATAAAGTTTGGTACCCCAGGATGGCAGCATTATAAAGCTTGGTACTCCAGGTTGGCAGCACTATAAAGCTTGGTACTCCAGTGTGGCAAACTTTACAGTGCTGCCACACTGGAGTACCAAGTTTTATAGTACTGCCACACTGGAGTATCAAGCTTTATAGGTCAGCCACCCTGGAGAACCAAGCTTTATAGTGCTACCACACTGGAGTACCAATCTTTATAGTGCTGCCACACTGGAGTACCAAGCTTTATAGGTCAGCCAGCGTGGAGTACCAAGCTTTATAGTGCTGCCACACTGGAGTACCAAGCTTTATAGGTCTGCCACCCTGGGATACCAAGCTTTGTAGCGCTGCCACCCTGGAGAACTAAGCTTTATAGTGCTGCCATACTGGAGTACCAAGCTTTATAATGCTGCAATACTTGAGTACCAAGCTTTATAGTGCTGCCACACTGGAGTATCATCAAGCTTTAAGGTATGCCACCCAGTAGTACCGAGCTTTATAGTGCTGCCACACTGGAGTACCAAGCCTTTTAGTGCTGCCACCCTGAAGCACCAAACTTTAAATGCTGCCACACTGGAGTTCCAAGCTCTATAGTGATGCCAATCTGGAGTATCAAGCCGTAATCTAATGTCATGATACGTCTGTCACGTTATTCTTACAACGGATGAACGGGACGATTCTTTATATGCTGAACGTCAAGCACGGGAGCTACTGTACCTTGTTATGAAGTCTTTGGTATGGCCCGGTCTGGGATCGAACCCACGACCTCCGATTTAACTTAGATTATGAAGTACATCTAGATATTTTGCCAAGGTCTCCAAGTATTTTATAACACATTTAGAATTTCAGCACATTCTTTAAGAATTCAAAGTGGGAAGATATTCTAGAATAGAATTCCAAAAAATGAATGTTTGTTACTGCCAATGTTGTAATACTACTGATTTCATAATTATTTACAAACGTTACATTACTTTTAGAAAGAGTCTTTTTAAAAAAAAAACATTGTTACGTCAGACCTGGAGTGTTTACATTATTAGATTTATTAGTATTATTACATTATTAGATTTAACAAAATTAATCAGAAAATTAATCAATTTTACAGAAGTCAGCAATACACATTAAAAATACCTAATAATAAGAAATAGTATTTTCAATACCGTTTCAAAGGCATAACCATTATGTTGTAATGTTGTTCATTCTCAACTAGAAATGTAACACACAGTTTATTTGCTTAGTAAAGAACTTCCGCTATAGTCACGTGACTAGTATTTATGTAACCTTGTATATACGTTTTGTATTTATATAGAAAAATATTTTGTATATGATGATATACATTATAGAATTCAAAATAAAATGTATGTTCTGTTCTGTGTAATTATTTTTTATGAAAATGTTTTGTCTGGACAACACGGCCACACGACTTCTCAATCAAACCGAGACTGCAATATTTCGTATGTGTCGTGTTCGGCCGTTTCCAAAGGTCCACTCTCATACTCTTTTATGTTGTTCCAGAATCATAATTCTTTATTCAAACTCTAATAGTGATAAATAGTTGTTCATATAATTCAAATAAATTGTACTTCGATCACAATACATTAATTCATAAGCGCATTAAAGGGTCACACGGCAACCGTGACGTTTGTATCAAACAGAAAAATAGCACCTTGACGTATTACTCCAGGTGTAAATTTATTGTTGATGTAATAAAAGCAACAGTTTATTATGCGAATAAAAAACTGATTTGAACTATTCTAATAATTAATATTTATGATTGCAATAATACAAACTATGGAAAAAAACACTTCACGCCGTAAGGTTAAACAAACAAAAATCAAACAATATTGCCATATGTCCCTTTAAAGCATCATATAACTTCATGATTTATACAACGAAAACTAGCCAAGTCGTCTAGTTATATACATACCAAACTATGTTAAATCGGCCTTGTTTAATGTGTTTGCACATTCGTACTTGGATTGACACCCATAAGTCTTCCAATGGCCGCCAGTTCTTCTTCCTTTACATTGTACAAACGTATGCCTTTTTATAAATCGTGGAAAAAAGTCATAGCAGAGCGTGGTTTCGATCCTCGGACCTCTGGGTTATGGGCCCAGCACGCTTCCACTGCGCCACTCTGCTCGATGACGGTGACGAATGTGTTAATATACTAAATGCGCGATACTTTTCTGATGCAATAGAATGTGTCACGGGAGGTAAATCTTACAATCCTGTTTTGAACACACGTAGCGGAGTTATTTCAACAGGAACGGAATTTTAAAGGAACACACGACCGTCGTGTAGTATCAAACAAACGCTTTACAAAAAAGCACCTTGATTTATCAATTCAGTATCATTTTAACGTAGTTAATTATCACTGAACACAAGTCATCATAAGTCAAAATAAAATGTATGTTTTGTGTGTTTATGAAAATTTTGGTCTGGATAACTCAACGATTCGAATGAATTTTGTTCCAAAATTATAATTATTAATTCAAATATCTAATGGTTGTTCATATAATTCAAATAAAGTGTACTTCGATGACAATACAATAATTCATAAGCGGATTAAAGGGACACACGGCAATCTTGACGTTTGTATCAAACAGAAAACCTTGACTTATTAATCGAGTATCATTTTGACTTAAAACAGGAACGTGTATGAAACGTTCCTGCTTAAACCCTGGTTTCATATATTGCGTTTTAAATTGTTCTTCGTTACTCAACCATGGGTGTAAGTATATTATGGATGTAATATAAGCGACAGTTTATTATACGAACACTTTGGTTTGAACTGTATTCTAATAATTAATATTAATGATTGCAAAAACTGTGAACAAATAACTAAAGAAACGCCACGATTTTTTGTC
>JAWPHD010021124.1:0-29295 GCA_037043455.1 Cyrtodaria siliqua | reverse complement strand
AGCTCACCCGAGGAAGTTAGATCATTCCTAGGCTTTGCTGGTTATTATAGGAAGTATATTAAGAATTATGCATCTATAACACAGCCATTAACTAAACTTATACCACCATCCATGCATTCCAAAAAGACTAGAAAGAAGAAAACATCAGTGCCACCACCGAACTTCAATTGGGGACCAGATGAAGAGAAATCTTTTCAGACTATTAAGGATATACTCTCTTCTCCTCCTGTTCTTGGTTATGCTATATTCTCAGAACCTTTTGAACTGCATACAGATGCAAGTAGTAGTGGTCTAGGTGCAGTCCTATACCAGGAGCAGGAAGGCGTTAAGCGAGTTATTAGTTATGCTAGCCGTGGATTAAGTAAGTCCGAGAAGAATTATTCTGCACACCGTCTTGAATTTTTAGCTTTAAAATGGGCAGTTACAGAAAAATTCTATGATTTTCTCTATGGTCAGCATTTCACTGTCTTTACTGACAATAATCCTTTAACATATGTATTGTCTTCTGCAAAATTAGATGCAACAGGGCATCGATGGCTTGCCTCTCTTTCTGCTTTTGACTTTGATATTGTCTATCGGCCTGGTAAAAGCAATGCAGATGCTGACGCCCTATCTCGTTTACCTACCAAGGAACCCGAGGTAATGAATTCTGAAACCATTCAAGCTATTTGTAATACCGTACAAGTCCCTCCAATTGAAACCATTTCGGTTAATCCCGATATATGTGACAACATAAGTGTCCAAGATGATGAAATGGAATTGTCCGCCATGTCCACAAGTGATTGGAGAAAAGCTCAAAGGGATGACCCTGTATTACTTCTATGGATACAAGCCAAGTTAAACCATACAACAAACACAAGGAAAGATATACCCAATACAAAACCACACATGGATATCCTTAAAACACAAGACAAGTTAAAACTTGTAAGAGGAGTACTCTACAGAACTGTGATAATGCAGAACGAAACGAAGGAGCAACTGGTATTACCAGAATCCTTTATTGCTCAAGTTTTGAAATCGTTTCATGATGACATTGGCCACCAAGGAATAGAGAGAACTCTTTCAATCATTCAAGAACGTTTTTACTGGCCTGGAATGAACAAAGATGTTCACCATTATATAGACAATTGTGAAAGATGTATTTTATTCAAACACTCACAATTAGACAAAGCCCCTCTTGTCAACATTACCACAACTCATTCTTTTGAACTTGTGTGTATTGACTTCTTAACCCTTGACAAATGTAAAGGTGGTATTGAAAATGTGTTAGTGATCACAGATCACTTTACGAGGTTTGCACATGCAATTACAACAAAAAACCAAACTGCAAGAACAACAGCAGAAGCACTTATTACATATTTTAATGATTTTGGTTACCCGGAAAGATTACACTCAGATCAAGGAGCAAATTTTGAAAGTAAACTCATTAAAGAGATCTGTAAAATCAATGGCATCACAAAATCTAGAACGACACCGTACCATCCTATGGGAAATGGAATGTGTGAACGATTCAATAGAACATTGATAAATATGATAGGCACTTTACAACCAGAGCAGAAACAAGACTGGAAGAAACATAAGCCACTTAGTCTATGCATATAACTGCACCAAACACAAGTCAACTGGATTCTCTCCCTTTGAGCTAATGTTTGGTGGCAGAATTGGAATACTCCCTGGGGATCTACAATTTGGTCTAACAACAAAGGCTAAAGACACCAAATTTATAGCGGACCTGAAAGAAAGAGTACAGAACTCGAAAGAAACAGCACAGAAATTTATAGAAAGAGCCCAAATAGTACAGAAAAAGAATTATGACACGAAGATTAGAGGAAATGTACTACAAGCAGGAGACCGCGTATTGATCAGGATCCTAGCATTTGAAGGAAAACATAAACTTGTAGATAAATGGGAAACAGATGTGTACGTAGTACAGAAACAGACAAATCCAGAAACACCAGTTTATGACCTAGTATAAAGGAAAACGGTGAAGGAAAACCAAGACGTTTACATAGAAATTTACTTCTACCGATTGGATCGAAACTTAAGATAGAACCATCACCTCCAGGAACAGAAAAACCAGAACACAGGAGAAGACCCAGAGTAAAGATAACTTGTCCCAAAGACAACACTTCCATTATTTACTCGGAGGCTTCTGAAGAAAAGAAGAAATGTAGTGATGAAATAGATGAGGAAAAGAAGAACAATGAAGAATATGAGGAAAAGGAGAGTTATGATGATGCTACTGATATGATAAATATAGTAGTCGATCAACCTCAGAGTGACGACTCTACAGAGGTAAACGTGGATGAATCTATCAAAACAGCATACAGGAGATAGAACAGAGCGAGGAAATGAATGCAGCTGTTATGTCAGAACTGGATAGTATGACAGACACTAGCATTTCTGATAGTAACACTCCTATAAGTACAGAGGTAAAACAAGTAATCATAGCAGAAGACGCAGGAATGAATATATCAGATATTAGTCAATCTGGTATTTCTGAAATACGTGTTTCTGAAAGAGATTATAGAGTAAGTGAAACAGAACAAAATGATTTGGTTGAATTAAATACGAATATCATTAAGCAGGATCTTGCAGTAAAGCAAGATATGGCCAACTTGCTTAGAGATGACAGTATTGTAATGTTGACAGCAAATCAACATGGAGATGATATGTCTATAACACCTCCGTTTGCACATAGTACGGGTACTAACGATAAATCTATTTCAGATAAAACTGAGGATAATAGGACAACACCGATTATTCAAGAAAGAGCAGAAGTTCCTGTAAGACGATCCACGCGGAATAAAAGACCACCTAAATGGATAACAATGGGTGATTTCATCATGAAGTTACAGAAGAAAGATAAATGAAATGTTCATATATAAATGTATTTTAATTGTATATATACCATACATGTGAAGTTATCATGCAATTACAGAGAAAGAAGAAATAAAATATTGAATTATGTGTGTGTTCTTCTTTGCTGTAAAACAACATGATTATAGTTGATATCAGCAGTTAACGTTTTGATAAGAAGGAAATAAATCAATATGTAAACTGAACGTTAACTATGTGTTGTTTCATTTTATCATTGTCATTTGTAAATAAATATTTTATTGCTGTCATGTACCTGATAAATGACGAGGACGTCATTTCAAGGACAGGGGAAGTATGTAGTAAATGAATTATTAGGTGTAGAAATCACACTTAATAATGATCTTAAATAACAATCTTAACATTATATAACTTACATTACGACAAGTAAATTGATGTACAACTAAACTTGTATTCATCATATATAAAATAGACAGTGTACCTTTAAAATAAACCTGTAAGCAAATTAATACAAATCACTGCTTCAATGCACATCACTATAAACTGACCACACAAGTGACCAATCAGATCATTGCTTACCTGAAATGCATTTTCCCGCTTTCTGTCTTTGTGTCAGATCTTGGAAAAACACCTTAGAGTCTACATGAGTTTTCTTGAAAGTTGTATTGAAGGTATTGTTTCCCTCTTTTTCTCTTTTATTGTGTATATTGATAATTCTGATATTTTCTAGAGTTGTCTTGGATTGAATTGGATTGTTTCAATCTAGTTATTTATTTTAACATTTTGCACAACTAATCAAATGCATGCACTTCTAATTTGCAGTGAGCAGATTGTGAGAGTGAACAAAGCCATGCATGTAAAAGGCCTCTAGAGCCAAACTCTAGGTAGGTTATGAAATTGTAGGCTATAGCTTTGTAAATTGTAAACATATTCGTATGTATATTACTATTGTATTAAGCTCTGACATAAATATTACTCTAGGAAATATATCAGCATCTCTATATTTAGTAAATATATGAGTGGATCAATTCGTTATTTAGCAATGTTTGACTAAATTATGTTACTGCAAAGTTGACATGTATTATTGTTAATATGTTAAATATATGTAATCCTACTTATTATTATATGTATGTATTTTCAGGACCATAAATAAATATAGTACGGAGCAACGTACAGAGTGATATTATAATAAACTATCTATAAACTTATACTGGACTATTAGTATAACCTACTATACCCACATGAATAGCCCAGATATAACAGTATTATGACATAATTTTCAACCAGCTGAGAACTGATGGAGTGTATAAATTACTGTAAATAAAGAGATTTAGACTGTTTTTATCTCTCATTGAGTATTAAATGAGAATCACACAATTCTAAATATAAAATAAGTCTAAAATGATTTCATAGACTGTTTAGACTGGAACACTTTTTAAGTCAAACAAAAGGCCATAATTCTGTTATAAATTAGGCAATCAACAATGTGTAGAGGGACATAAGGTCATCAGTTGTTATCTGTATATGAAGTTTGGGAACAATCCACAACTGCGACAATTGTTTGAGAAATGGAAGTAATAAAAATGCGTTACATATTCAAACATGAGTTACAGATCCTGGCTGTATGATGTTGACTAGAGTTATAGATCCTGGCTGTATGACGTTGACTAGAGTTATAGATCCTGGCTGTATGATGTTGACTAGAGTTCTAGATCCTGGCTGTATGATGTTGACTAGAGTTATAGATCCTGGCTGTATGATGTTGACTAAGAGTTATAGATCCTGGCTGTATGATGTTGACTAGAGTAATAGATCCTGGCTGTATGATGTGGACTAGAGTAATAGATCCTGGCTGTATGATGTTGACTAGAGTTCTAGATCCTGGCTGTATGATGTTGACTAGAGTTATAGATCCTGGCTGTATGATGTTGACTAAGAGTTATAGATCCTGGCTGTATGACGTTGACTAATGATGCCAAATACATGTGTGAAGTTTCAATCCATTATGTACAGTAGTTTCGAAGATACAAGCTTACATACAAACCTGAACCCGGACGTAGACAGCGCTGATGACAGCTCCTTTGTTTTCCTTCGAAAAAGTCAAGCTAAAAATGGCTCCAATAAGGAAAGGTACTTTAAATCATGGTAATTTAATTTATTATTTCATTCAATGTTGTGAAAAATGCTATAACGTGTACAAAAATACTGATCAATAAAGCAAAGACAAAGAATGTATATATAATGTTATAATGTAACAACTATTTCATGAAACATGGGAACAAAGGAAATGAGAAACAGAATGAGTAAAAAATCATTTGATAGCTGCCTGATATGCATGCTTAACAACCAGTCTACGACGTATACACACACCTAATCAGTTCCTGAGTTCAAGGACATCTTAACCCGCTAAGCACGACTATAATGGCCTTTGCGTCCATTGTAAACCCAGATCAGTCTGCGAGTAACTTTGTAACATACATGGAATGGTCTTAATTCGAAGAAAGAACAGTCCATTATATATATGTAGCGGGTTAAGGGTTAATTATAATTTGAATTAGAACAAATATCCGTGATCAGCAGAAAAGACTACCACAGAACTAATGTTGAATGGTGTTTTATGCAATTTTTAGCACATGTTAGGCCATATATGACGGTCGATTTGTTTTGTGGTAGAGGCAGACCATCCCATGTTTGGTAGAACCAGTACTGTATACCTCCCGCCATCAGTAAGAATCTACATTTTCTCACTTGGCAAGTCGAGACCCTAGTGGGATTCGAACCAGCAGCGGAGAGAGGTGAAAAGGTTTTGGGCGCAGTGTCTTCACTATCCCGGCCACGGAGGCATTTATAGAGACTTCCAAACATTTTTCTACTAAGTGATGCCTGTGCTTACTCGAGAAAATGGTGGTGCAGTTCCCTTCCAAAATATTCATTCATAAATTAAGGACTTACAAGTGATAAAACATGGTGTTTTCATAAATTTGTCATATAAGCTGTAATAATATATATTATTACCTAACTCTCTATATAAATGGTTATTAGATATTTCTGATGGTTTCCCGCTATTGACGTCACAGGGGTGAAACAGTTCGACTGTTGCCCTCCTGACAATGAACTGTTTCATGCGCGATCGGAATGCGCGAATAATTATCGCATCGGGATAAAACAATTAACATCGACTGAATGATTTCTGTATAATCTAACCCAGCAGTTAAATAATCTATTTATTACATTTTAAATAAGTTAATGTATATTATAAGTGAAATGTTTTAGCTTTATTCGGCGGAAGAAGTCAACGTCATCAACACTTTATTGACATCATCCGTCAATGTCACACTAAATTCCTTTTTGTTCGGAGTAAGTAATTAATATTTACAGGCCTTTATCAAGCCCTAAAATTTAACCGAGGCAAATCCCTTTTATGGAGGCCCGGTGGCATGCACATCGTGCCCCAACTCCCACCCGCTTTGTTTTCTACATACGATTTCCTGTGCATTTTCAGTTCGAAGCACAATGTTTCTTTTTCAATCACTTAGCCATAGGCCTGGTTTATAGCGATTATGAAATATAATTAAACCATTAAACTTTTATAATTTTTTCCCTGAGCTAACTCAAATGAATCCCAATTTGCAATAACTGATTAATATATAGAGAATTAGGTAATAAAACAGTTATTTCAGCGGTGTTTTTTAAACAGTAAAAAATATTGTCTCAGGTCATCACCGATACCTTGGGACAATAGTTTTGACTGTTCCCAAAACACCCATGAAATAACTATATACTGTTACTCCTGATTCCAATAAAATGTTACCATCTTCAATTATATTTCTAGAGTTTTGATGAAACACATTTGCGTAGTCCTTGACACTATTCAGTTAAATTCATCTATTTTTTGTGCTTAATAATTATTTTCAGTTATCTGCTCTTTCTCAATACATGCATTTCCATTCGAGTTCTTCTGCCCAAATACAAGTCTACTGAATCTCCAATAACACATTCAACCTGTGTTTAAATGTTTATATAATATGTAGTTCTCTGACGCAAGTCTGTACAGTTTCATTCACAGGTTACCATGTGCACATTTTTAAAAATAGAAGTCCTAATTATTTCTACTTCAACTATTCCATGCTAATGTCATGCTAAGTTAAAACTACTCTTTGTATTCAAGTCTCCTACATTTCCATTCACAAAATTCACATGTACGTTTTCAACATGGACGTCCTAATTATAATGTTCTACTACAACTATTCCATGGTACGTAAAATTTAATTCGTTCTTAACACTACTGTGTCAGCTGGTTTAAAGAGTGCCATTTTTCATGGATGTTGGGGAACCATCTTACATTCAGGAATCTGGTACCACTATATATGGCTGGTGGGGAACCATCTTACATTTGTCATGACATGCGTGCACCCATTTTGGTTTCACAAACACCAAATTAGGGTTGTCAGACAGTGCCTGCAAACAGAAAACGTCAAGTAATCACATTTTTATTTATAGAATTAATCACATATCACATCAAATTAAAAAAATTTCGTCTAAAATTGTTCAGCGTGTAAACTTTGCCGAATCATTTGAAAACTGAATAATGAAGTGGAAATATTTCCAAAATTCCCAACTGCCATCACTGAGGCTCTGCCGACGGTCAGAGGCCCGGCCGAGGATCCAATTAAAACAGTTATACTGAGGTTTGGAATTTGTTCTATCTGAACTATACACCCATTATGGATTTCGTTTGTTGCATATCTTTGACATTTTGTGAGTTGGCATCACCAACAAATTATGTGTTGTATGTTTATTTATACAATGTCATCAACTGTTGACATTACCGATTTCACTGTTAAAGCGCATGACTTTTAACTGCCCCCATGTGTATGATCAGATTTTCCAGCACCTGAGTAAAAATGTGGTATGCAAGAATTTGTTTTCTTCCCCTATGCCGTAAAAATCAGACCTCCTTTGTACCATCAAAATCATTTTGTTTACTGCCTTTGTTATGCAATCCCACATTTTAGATGGTGGAATCTGGAATATATTGATGCTTAAATGATATCAACTGGCAAGAACAGACTTGGACATGTTCAGTTGGAAAGCAGTGCCATATTTTTCTAAACTTAAAAATCCATCAAAGTGCTGAATGCAAAATCTTGATAACTCATATTAAGGAATCTGCTTAGTTACTTATATATAGTATACATGTTAATGACAATTAATTATTTCTTCAGTGATGAACTACACATTAACGGTGACTATACCAGGATTCTTTTTTTTCTTCAAATTTTAAGGGGACATAACTCCGAAAGATGAATTGTCCAAATTCGGCATAGTATGCATAACTTCTGGTAGTATTGATGTCGGTAACCCGGATGAAACCAATCTACGTGTACTTACACTTTCAAAGTTGTCATCCCATTTAGAAAACGTCACCACATAGTTTACTTTGTCATTCATGTATTCTTCTATTTCACTGAAAAAGTAAAATTGCTTCTGTTTATGCCGTTATCAAAATCAATTTAAAATAATGTAATTTAGCGTAACAAACGAGACCTACGGCAGACAGCAGACTTTAATTTCATATGCTTCATACATATAGCTAACAAGAGTTATTTCATTTGAAAGTAAAACAGGTGAATATCAAGTCAAAGTTTAACCAGTTAAACAGGAGAATTATATAATTATGTAAGATTAACTTTTTAATTCATATGAAATGAACTCAAAGAAAATAAATTTTAACAGTTGTTTGCTTATTTTACGTCACTTAATTTGCATCATAGCATGATAAGTCAAAGTGGTATAAAATATATTAAATTTCTATTTTATTTGTTCTGCATAATATACGATGCATGCAGTTCCTGAAAAATGAAGCTAAACTTTAATAACATCAAAACTTTCATTAGGTCATAACGATTACACACACAAATGCATTCAGACGCACACTTGTTATCTGATTATACAACTGTGTTCTCAATGTCTTACCCGTCATAAGCGGTGATATATCTTGTCAGTAACCTCCTCTCCGATGCCCCCATATCTCCGTAGAGGAAAAACTTCTTGTCTGTGAAAAAGTCTGGTAACTCCGGTAACCCTGAATCAGCGTCATCGTCGGAATGTTGGGCTGCAGAAGTTGATGTAAGTGAAGTTTGAAATAAATAAAGTTCGCGAAAAAGAGAATCTTCAACAAGTTATGATTTTGATTATGAAATAAAGTTCCAAAGTAAACTGAATTCACATCACTTAATGAAAGGTATGACGGTAAATTGGTTTTCAAAACCAGTAATTCTGATTCAGAAAATATGTAAATGTATACAAATTCTCGATAGCCAAAGTTTCATCTTTACACAAACAACGAAATAGAGGACCAGTCTTCACATGAGTGTTTGGTTCATATTAAACATCATGAAATGAGTCCAAGGCTTGTAAAATATTAACATTATTCAAGGAGTTTCATATTTGAATTGAATGTTGTTTAACGGCTCATCAACACAGTAAAGGTTATTTAGAGCCGCCTTCGAAGGTAGAGAGGAGGGATCCCATGCCCCAATATGGGTGAAGTAATAAGATGCATAATGCTATGACAAATCCCAAACCAAAATTATATATATATAAATGCTTACATGCAAACCTAGATCTGCCTTTATTGCACATTTTATGGGCCATCACAATTTGGGTTCATGGGAGCCCAGAATTTGCAGAAGACAAAATTACTTATCCAACCCTTTACAACATACTATAAGGAAACCAATTCCAAAATTTTGTTCAGCTAGGACAAGAAATGTAAGAGATATAGACCTGTAAACACAGCTTACACGCAAATTTGATGTGAAACAGACATTTTTTAACGGCTATCAGAATTTGGGTTCCATGGGAGCCCAGGGGTTACGGGAACCAAAATTGCTTATGCAGATGCAGCCCTTAAGATAATGCTATAAGGAAGCCCATGGCCAAATTTGGTTGTGCTAGGGTAAGAATTGTAAGAGACATAGACCTGTAAACACAGCTTACACGCAAAATTTGATGTGAAACAGACATATTTTAAGGGCTATCATAATTTGGGTTCCATGGGAGCCCATGGGTTACAGGAACCAAAATTGTTTATGCAGCCCTCAAGATAATGCTGTAAGGAAGCCCATGGCCAAATTTGGTTGTGCTAGGATAAGAAATGTAAGAGATATAGACTTGTAAACACAGCTTACATGCAAACCTTGATGTGGGATGCTGACCCCGTGGTGATTACATATCTCTTATTCTTCGAATAGTCGAGCTAAAAATGTGTTACGCGATGCGATAAACGCGACGTGACAACGTGTTATAAGATGTGACGGGACATTACGGACAACGGGATTCCTATATAGGCCCTATTTCACTTTGTCAAAGCAGGGGTATAAACTGAAACAAGTGGCCTACGAAACCTTTTATAGCGCTACTAGCAACATGGAAATAAATGGATGGAAAAAAGTTTATGTGTTTAGTTATTTAAATTATTAAAGCAACAAATGAATTGCCTTATAAAACAAAAGATTCACTTTTAAATTAATTTTTAGTTTATTTTAAAGTAGATATCCCACCAACAAAGCCAAATTTTACAACATATGCACGCTGTTTCTAAACCTACTGACGATGAGGTGTATATATATAACTTACATATTTTGAGAATCCAAGATTTACAGACACAATATAAACAGCTTTAACCAGCCAGGCCAAACCCCAAAAACTGGAGCTTTGAATTAAAGATACCAACTTATAAATCATTTTACGCATATTTTAAGAACCCGTAAAAAATCCTGTACTTTTAATCAGTACATGAACATCATTATATGACCTGAACACCTGGATAGAGTTGTGATAAACGGTTTTGTAGCATAATTTTGCCGTTATTTGGCGGGTTAGTTTCTTTAAGACAAAATTGACACAGGGATTTTGGAAAAAAGTACATTTCAGTATTAAAATGTAATACATGTCAGAAATGAAATGACAATGAAATACAGTCACCGTAGAAAAGTGATTCAAATAACTCGCTTGAATTCTTCAAGTAGGCTAAAAATAACATCTTTCTGATCGGATTACATTGTGTATAAACTATAAACTAAGCAGTATTGTCTTTGGTTAATGTGATTCTGGTACCTGGTTTTTCGTCTTCATCTGTATCTGCCCCATAAGGGTCAGCACCCCCATCACCATCCCCGGCACCATCTCCTGATCCACCAGCTTTAGGCTTGGCCTCTTCTTCTCCAACTTTGGATTTCTTCTTCTGCTGTTTGTCTTTGATCCTAAGCAAATGTTTATCATTCAAATGAGCATACATGTACGGCATGATACTAATTGAATTAAAGGCTCATTAACTCAAATAGGTTACCGTATTGTTTCTAATTAGCGCTCCCCCTCTAATTAGCGCCCCCACCTAACTTTTAAAAAAGACATCTTACCTTGTGGTGTAAAAGTGGTTAATATTTAAGAAAAGTGGTTAAAATCCAAGAAACAGTATACACACACACATATGAATTTAATTTCAGTTTAAATGACGTGGAGAATGCCCGCTTGCTTTTCCCCGACCAGACGTATCCATGTTTACGGTAAATCATAAAATGAACTGGAATTAAGCGAGTTAGAAAATGTGTAATGTATTACGTCATACCGCGAGGACGCCTTAGAAACAACCTTAGAAACGTTATAACTATCAATTCTACCTGTCAATCAAAGTGTCAGTTACAGCCTGTAACACTACCTAGCAGTCAAAACTAAGTCAGGTTTAACAAACTACCGTATGATTTCCAATAGTGACATTTTCGACGTAGTAAACTACTGGTAATGAGTTACGGCACAGGGACTTTGTCTTGCTTATTTTTAGCATTGTATAAGGAAATTAAAACGTGTACTGGCTTATGAAAAGTGTTCTAATAAGCGCCCCCCACCCCCCCCCCCCCCCCCCCACCTTTCAGAAAATGTCACGCCCTCGGTGGTGCTAATTAGAAACAATACTGTATGTCACCAGAGTAGTTGGTTATTTCAAACCTACACAGAGAGAGGGGAAGGATACATACGAATCTGGGAACCGTGCCATACTCTTTCAATGCAATACATTCCTATGGTTGTTTTTATACATGCCCGGAGGATAGTTTCCAGTGCATGGAATGGCGCAGTTTATGGCCCCATCTGAAAGACAAAGCTAAGCTGTGTCTTGCTCAGGACACATCGAAGAAACTCAGTGGTGCCAGTGAGGCGTAAACCTGTAATTCATGGATTCAGAGTCAAACATGCTAGCAGCTAACCAATGGGTCACAATCAGCCCTTTCTATACGGTAATGATTCCATCATTCCAACCTTATTTGTAATACCATATCTGTATTTAACATTATTTCATTGGATGTTTTCTCGTTTTTGAAAACTTTACAGCTGAGTGCAATCTTCTAGGATGAACCAGTTTATTAAGTGTTAGTCATAATATTTCGAATCTTGTTTTAAATTCTCAATCTTAAATGTCTTTTTTAATTGAAATGTTGGAATTATAAGAATTTAAATATTGTTCATACAGTTAATGCATGTGAAGACCTGCTTAATGCTGTGCAACTATATTACATTTGTATGTGACAAAGTTTACTCGCATTTACTCCATAATAAAATTAGACCAATAATACTTTTACAGTAAATTAATTTCCTAGTATAAAATTTGAAGCAAGTAACACGAAAAGTCTAGGGTTCGATCCCTGCCATTGCCATATGCGTTGTGCCCTGAGCAAGACACTTTATCTGCATTTGCTTAGTACTGGTTCTATCCAGGAAGACATCGAGAGTGATTCAGATAAGTTCATAGAGCTTTTGTCACAATCGACGTAAAAGAAATAAGGTTAAACTAAGCAAATAACACATTAAATGCTTTAATAACATCTCTTACAATAGCCAACAGCTCCCAAGTTAAATACAGGTGAATTAGATTCTCCATTATTTTAAAATATAACATTGAATACAAAGGCAAAGAAGAAAGTGTGCACTTATACTTGCATATCCCCATTACAAATATTACATTGCTTTAAATGTTTACATCATAAATCTGTTCAAACTTCATAACTTTATGTTTGAGAAGTTAAAAGTTTGACATTTATGGGAAATTCCAGAAAACCAGTAATTGACAGGATGACTGTTATCTTGTGTTTTCCAATTTGAATCCATTTATTTTGCAATTTTGGGTTTTACCTCTTTTGACTTTTTGGAATTCAAACTCTGCAGGTGAAAAAACTTTTTATACAAACTCTGCAGCTGAAAGAACTTTTTATACAAACATATCACTACTTTATTAATGCAACATTTTGTATAAATTGTCATTACAACATTTTGAATATTTCCAAAAATAGATGTGCACATTTTCTTTTTTGACTGAGTATATTACCTTCTTATTTCATCTTCCGTATCGTCCCCCGAGTCAGTGTTACCTCCGTACATTTCGTCATCAGAATCTGCGGATTATAATACCCCGATGAGCTTAATAGTCGTGTACAGCGTATATAGTTCTGCTTACTTTTTGTTTTTATAACAGGTCTTTTCATTGGATGAAGTGTCATCACAGGAAGGTAAATTGGCCAATGGACAAGAACATGACTTACCAAAGACTGATAACAGGTCAAATTAAAGATTAGTTAACTGCTGGGTTCAATTGGATAGAGTTTAATACAGGCTTTAGTTCCAGAAGGAGGTAAATCTGATAAACAGGGGGATATCTGCTGGTTGTCAATCAATATATGATGAACTTATCATTTTACATCACAATAGCTGCGCCTTAAAACCCCAATTCGATTCAATTCCTAAAGCTGCGCAATATTATTACGCGAAAGAACTCGTGCATTTATACATCAAACTCTCACCTGACTGTTTACTTTTCTTGGGAGTGGGTTTCTTCGCTGTACTTTCTGATAAAAAAAGGGCAGAAAAGTCTCACAAGTGTAATAACAAAATAAATCTATACCATCTATTAATGGTAAAGCAAAATTATAGTGGTCGCACATACACTTCATAACTCCATGACAAAATAAACTTTATTTGATTCCCGGTCAATCAAGTTCCAATTATGCTATTAAATATCGAAGTTTAATGTTAATGACAAATTTGAACCTATACTTACTGCAATTATTATTTTTCTTTAATAAATAGGGACAACCATTATTAAATCTACCATCTATGTGTAAGTTGTTTTTTTGTTGAAATTGTTGTACTTATTCTAATACTAACAGCATCCTGCTAGTTTTGAGAAATAATGAAAGTAAAAATCATTTAAATTGCAAAATATTATTTTTTCCTAAAATATAGAAAATTAATCTCAGTCTTTAAAACTGATCAATCTATGTGCCTTACTTAAACTGTGTTGACATTAACTTGTATATATTAAACTGGATTTCAATCCATCAAGCTTCTGACGTTCTTAAGCACAAACTAATAATAATACGGTACACATACGAACAGTCATACATAATGTAATGAGTAGCACTGTATTTGGGCATACAAATCTGCCGAATATGCAGTACATGTGGTTTTCAACCTATGTCAGCCCCGTGTGGTAAAAGTGTATAGAAAAGAACACACAGCAAATCCCTGCGTGTGTAAACGAGGGAACATGGCTCTATCATAAATGGAGTGTCTACTATAGAATTTGTAACATCTCTGCAGTTGTGCAGGTTCAAAGGTTCTAGACCCATTCTCCATATTTTATCTTGATGCAAATGGAGGATGAGCCCGGTATGTTCATTCCTGTTTGGCGCCACAATATCTTTCTTTTGTTGGTGCAGCATAAAAAAACCAATTCAATTCAATTCCACTTTAGGTAAATTTAGCATTTTTTTGATATTTATAGAACTTAGAATTCAAACTTATGTTACCTTGTGAAGCGGCGGGTTTCTGTTTCGGTGTGGTTTTAGCTGCGGGTTTGTATTCCGCAATGTCTTCATCTGAATCTTCATCTGGGGTCTCAGCATCGCCGAGTCTGTAACTGTGGAACAGGAGCAATAAGGTAACAAATGCATTTCATTAGCAACATATTATGTCGGGGTTTCTTGAGACCTTAAGAGTTAATTAACTGAACTGGATTTCATGGATTTGTTATTTCAAAGGGCTAGCTCGTAGTTGATATTTAAATTTTCAAAAGTTTCAATCATCACTGAAATACCTCCTAACAAATTGTCGGTAAAACATTTAAATAAATTTTACGGAAAACGACCATCAAATATGGTATGGATACTGTAAGAAAACTGGTGTTGGCAGAATCTGTTTCCATGATGTAAACTTGTAAATCATGTAGTATGAAACGGTCTAAACTCTTCGATCAACTGCTTATTGTTTTGGGCACTTGTTTCAGCCGAAATACACCACTGTTAAAAAAGAGGTTTTCTTTATACATCATGTAAATGGAGGATGGGCAAGGAATATTCCTATTGGCACCATATAATCCTTTTTGAAAAACCCCAATTCAACTTACTCTCGCCAAGGCAGCATTTTCTTTTGTTTATTGCAGTCTTGAATCCACTTCTGGCTCACAATTCTCCCCTTCCCCTCCACTTGGTTGTATTTTGGTGTGTTTACAAATGCACAGCTGTAAGATAGGTCAATACAATTTACACATCGACTGACGGCCACTATTATGATATACAAATAACAATTAGAAAATGTCTCCATGCAACTGCATATTGCGTAGTTAGATAATAGCATTTTATTATTTTTTAATTAACAGGAAGCATATAAATTGGAGGATAGGTTATCATAATTATTATTAAATTAAAACTGTATGCTGAAGCGGGGCAAACAAAATCTTAACAGATACTAGGTCATTCATAGATAAGTCCATATCAGTCAGTATACCAACTTCTGGTATGCAGGTAAAATGTGTGCCTAGATTTGTGGGTCGTCTGAAAACTCTAGGGCCTTTAGTGTATTAGAAACTGATATAACTAAACATCTTGAATGGAATCTGGAATCTATGACGTGTAGGGCAAGGTTGTTTAAGAAGTATCATGGTCTGGGGAATAAAAAGCTATAAATCACAAAATATATGAGGAAGTAATCATGGCCATGAAGAACATTTGGAAAGTCTGGAAAATCCATACGTGTAGGGAAACACAAGCATTCTCATGATCAGATGCTATGCACCGTCAGATAATCAAACCAGGGTTGTTTTTGTGAGAAAAGAGTGCCTTTTCTTTCACACTTTCACACCATGTGCACTATAAAAAAGTTGTTTATAAGGCATCCAAAAACTCACATTAGATGTGTGCATCCTTTACCCCAGTCTGGTTTGTAAGTTCCACCCATTGCGAGAGCCCGGTCCCTCAATTCGGCCCTGTACGGGTTTTGGAACCCACTGAATACAAACACCACCTTCTCCATTAGCTTACTAAACTCCTTTTCTGGTGTCCTCTTTGGCGGCTCAGCTGGAATAATGCAGCATGAAAATATTTTTAAAATTTAATTATAGCCTTACTAAATTCCAGTTACATTTTCAATACAGATATGTAGACGCAGCAATATGAAAATATGTTGAGCCTTATCAAAGCAAAATTGCGCTCCGATAATCAAAACTAAATGATTTAAAAAAGGATACAGAGCCCTATTTTTTGAGAGATGGATGAAAACTGTAATCAACATCAATTAATTTTGATCAATTTCTACAAAATTACAATATTTGTTTCATAAAATACTGTATTAGCTACTCAGCTAAGAAATAAAATCAGCCAAGAAACAAAATATGTCCTGTATATACTGTGCGAAACCAAAACATGGTGTTTGGGACTTGAACAGGATTGAGACTGCAGACCTACATGTACTTCCCTAGGTACGATACTGCAGACCTACTTCCCTAGGTAACAATAATCTTCAAGTCCTGCTCACCAGGTATTGATAGTATGACAAACCTGGTGTTGTCTTAATTCTGTCATTTTTGTGGGCTGACAATTTCATGGTTTCTATATTAAAGGCATTTTCTTGGGGGGGAAATAGAGCAGATGACTGTGTTTTTGATTTGACGATAGGCATTATTCACATATAGCTTTAACTGTATTTTAGCATGTTTTTTTTTTAGCTCTGTAGAAGCTTTTCAAACTCTGCCCTTTATGTTCTACTCTATATGTTTCATAGTTATTATCATGATTATTTCAGGCCCTACTTGTGTTGGTGGCAGACAACAATGATCATTGGCATAGCTACTATTACGTCATATAGGCCCGTGCCTATACATCAATTTGAAAAAGAAAAAAATCACAGCGTAGGTAATTCAACTTTGTCAAATGTGTCAAAACATATTTCTTTGAATACCACAAAAGTGTTCCGTCAGATATACGCCAAAATGCACCATAATATAGTTAATTTAAAAAAAACACAAAAAACGACGGACCCACCTAGTTTGTCGGGGCTATATATGCATTTCAAGGTCAGCTACGCCCCTGATGATCGCGGCTCTGGCAAAAAAAAGTGAGTTTTCAACACAATTAGCAGCAGTTCTGCAGGTGAGAAGTTACTAGATCCATTCTGCATAATTTTTTCTCGATGTAAATGGAGAGTAGGCCTGAAATGATCATTCCTGTTGGCGCCATATAACCTTTTTGTGTTGGTAAGCCGTAAAACACATTTCAACTCATGTTTCATAGTGTTTTCTGATAAATATCATGCTTTTATACTGATGTCAATTGATAACAATGTAAATGTTCCATCCATCACTGAATCACGGGCGTGGAAGTGTCTTTTTTTTTGTAATTATTCAAAATGTTCATTTTTTTAACCATTTGTATCGTCAATGTAACCATAGACGAACGACACTGTCAACTCCGAATATTTTGAATTTTTAAATATGATAAAAGCAGCAAAAATTATAAAACGCTGTAACGGTACATACATTTAGTTTTTTTCAAGGGTGGAGGTTTATTTCCCTTTGCTGAGTCTTTGGATGCTACTGAGCTGAGACTGGTGGACTGTTTTCGGAGAGGGGGCACGGTTACTTCCTCCTTATCTGTGTCATCGTCATCACTAACTTTGTGCTTTCTTTTCTCTCGGCTCTGGGACTATAGATAATAGATATATATAATTTTTAAAAATAAGCGCTCATGTGATCAAATAAAATTGTATATCTCTATTTACATTCAGTGAAATTCCGCATGTTATACTTTCATAAGTCTGAAAATGTCATTGTTCTTTGATAGTAAAAACAGCTTATTCATTTACTGCTCAAAATGTTTGAGTGTTTTTCTGCAAGATCAAATTTAAAGCAAATGCGTCTTTCTTTAGTTTGTCTCTTTCAAATTCAAATGTATATCCTACCGGAGACGGTGTAGCTTTTTCTTTTTCTAGAACTTCAACTTTCTTTTTCTGCACTGGCTCTTCTTTTTTGGAAGGCGTATGTGTGAATGATAATGATGATGATGTCGAAGGTTTAGATATAACCTCCTCAGCCAATCTAGATGCTGCTCTGACCGCCGCTGCTCCTATTTAAATGAGAAATGGAAATTTAGGGGATGATGATTATGACGATACTGTTGTTGAAGGTTTAGACATGACCTCCTCACAAATCTAGAGACAAACTGTCTCATGCTATAAAATTACAAAACAGCATTTCATACCTGTGTACAGCACAGCCTTTCCCCCAATCAGTTCTTTCTCTCGGGAAGAACCAGACCGGATCAGAAATGCAATCAGGAATTTGGCAGAGCTTTCCCTATCTCACATGGATTGATAATCTTAGGACCAGTTTGATTATCACTTGATGGACAAACGTGTCATTAACAGACATTTAAAGTTTGTTTCAGTTCAACAGATATAATTTGGGGCACTGACCAACTTTCAATCATTGGGAAAAGGCAGGGGCCAGTGACCACATATATTATGTGAGGGTCAGTTTACCATGCATAGACCAGGCCTGGAATTCACCAACCATTCTTCAAAGTATTCTTAGACTTGAGCCCAAGTTCTGAAATTTTGCAAATATTTCCATGACCTTCAAAGATAAACAATCGTACGAAGTTGCTATTTATTAGTACTCATCATATTTATACATACCGGTAGCAGCTTGTTATGAACGCTTATTCTATAAACTTATAGAAATATTTCCGATTGAAATTTGCATACTTGTGCCTAATTCTAAGAATATTCTCAAGAATGGTTGGTGAATTCAAGGCTAGAATATGCTCAAGAATGGCTGGTGAATTCAAGGCTAGAATATGCTCAAGAATGGCTGGTGAATTCAAGGCTAGAATATGCTCAAGAATGGCTGGTGAATTTGCCTTGAATTCACCAACCATTCTTGAGAATATTCTTAGACTTAAGCTAGATGCAAATTTCAATCACAAATATTTCTAAGACTATAAGTTTAAAGGATTTATGTTCATATGTATAAATATTACACATACTGATAATAGCAAATGTATACAATTGTTTATCTTTGAAGGTCATTAGAATTGGGTGATTCTCCTATAATTCTGCAATATAGAAACTTACCCGAGACTGGGGCTGGTGACTCTACTTTACTCCTGTGTGAGAACAAACTGCCAGTTTTTACTTCTTCAGCATCATTAGACTTTATTTTAAAAAAGCCGAGATTCTTGTCAGCTGTTTTCTGAAAAATAGGCAACATAAAACATGTGATCGCTAAGTCAAATCCGTAAACAGGCTGGATAAAAATCAAGATTGCCATGTGTCCCTTTAATGTCCCACCCCTTGTCCAAACTCTATTTGGCCACAGAAATTTATCATGTGTTTTATTGTATATTATGTGTGGTTGTGGAATAGCACGTAGTTTATCTACAAGTGAAAGTGACTGAATCAATTTAGTGATGGCGATCGGTTGAAGTTTACAACCGATCATAAGTTACAATAGGTTGCATGTAACCGATCAATCATCGGTTATAATCGGTTAGTCAATATAAGTGTAACATGTGCATGTTAATCTGTGTTTCAGGCCTTTAGCATAGAACAATTTCTGATTAAGTATGTATTCTTTCCTGTCTTGTTTCTTATGCCATTGTTATTTCATGTTAATCTGCAAAATTAATTTAAATGTGTTTATTTGTGTACATGCTCATTCTCACAAGTGTAAATTCGTAACTGTTGTCTCCTGGATAATCAGGTTTATTTCTATTTTTAACATTAATTAATTTAAGAGCATTTTTACATTTTACCGATGATCGTTATAGACTTTCATAATCGATCATCGTAATCGGATGCCTAAGTAACGGATGATCGGTTACAATCGATTAATTGGTACATCACTATCATTGATACAATTAATTCGGTCAAATTACTTGCTTAGATACTTGCTTGAATGACAGGGCAGACCTATGAATTGCCATGAATTGCACAGACCTTTCTGCACTCATCATCCTTTCTGCACTCATCATGTACCGGTATTATTAAAATGAAAATATTTTAATCTGATGATGATTGATAAACTTACGAGTGATTCTTTGTCCGATGCATCAGATGGGGAATGGAATTTGATAAAAGACAAACCATATGAACTCGTCTGAAATATAAAAGAAATATCAAATAAAACTTTTCTTTCCAAACACTTTGAAATTAAAGGAGATCTTTTTATATATTTCCTTATTTCAATATTTTATTTTCTGTTAAGATAAAAGTTTATGTCGGAATCGCCTCCACTGCTCTGTTACAAATGAAACAGTTACAAATGAAACAAGAGCCTGCGCAACTTACATCCTTGTTTATTTATTGTGAAACTTAGCTGAAGAAGTGGTATAATTCTGTTTAAAATAGTATCCTGCAATCAATAGGCAAATTTTACAGCAGATACATAAACATACTGATGACGAGGTGTATATATAACTTACAATCCAAACTCTATAGATAAAATATAAGCAGCTTAAACAAACCAGGCCAAACCCAAATACTGCAGTGCGAATTAAGAGTTACCAACTAATGATTCATTTCACATATTATTTTAAGAACCTGTGAAAAAATCTATCTTTTTAATCGGCACATGTTTATTTTTATATGACCTGAACACCTGGATAGAGTTTTGCCGTGATTTCGGGGGTTATTTTCTTTAAAGTTACGACAATTTTCTCCGAGTTCTTTTATGACAGTGAACATACATACGTCTATGTGAAGATTCATTGAATTCCTTTGAACAGTTTCAGAGACCAATGCCAATGAAGAGGTTTACCCTGGGGTGGGAAGAATAGCTGGCCTTTCCTTTGAAAATTCTAGCTAAAAACGACTTTCACTGTTTATGGCAGTATTTCAATAAAGACTGCGTTGTTATGACACTTATTAGTGTTATATTCATACCTTATTGAAGGGCTGTGTGCACACGATTTTCACCCTGTCCCATTTCTCGTTCACGGACGTAGCAGATAAATTACTTGTACCAAACATTCGCACGCTTGTTCTGTTAGTCCCACCCCTTGCTTCCAATGGCGTCATAAAGGATGAAGCAACAAGAAGAACCTGAATGAAGCAAAAGTCAATAATTTGTGACATTTAAATTATTAAAAAAAATAATTTTATGTTCTGATATTTATAATAAAATTAGACGTAAGAATCATAGCTCTTATGATTTTACCGTCTGTACCAACCAATGTCCATAGAGCTATGAAGCGCACAATTTATTAAGAAAATAAATTATGCAGCTCAACTCCATCCACACTTTCCAGCGAGGTTTTTGATAAAAAAAAAATGCCGCATTTGATTGAACTGTAAATACCACAGGTCCTGCGCATGCATAAAACCAGGATCGTTCAATAAAGGGTCTTAACACTGGGCATACATTCGAGAATTCGCGAGGGTTCGCAAGAATACAATTTTGTCAGCCATTAGAAAAGCGATGTTACAAAGGACTACATAAAAATCAACCAAGATCGGATAAATTAGCAAATGTAATTAATAATGAATATGTGAATTTGACAAAATAAAATATTATTCTTTATTTCTTCATTGATTTTGTTTTAATATAGTGCAGTAAGATACCCAAAATCGAACGATCAAAATCACGATTGATTCCGTCATTGTTTCTGTTCTGAAACACCTGCACACGCATGAAAATTTATTGAATGATCCTGATAAACTCAGCAAAGACAATGATATCAAGCCGATCTAGACATTGTATGTAAAGACTGTATTTTCTGACATTTTCAATATTTTTCTCTTGAAATATATCGATCTCATCTGGAAATTTGTTTGGTCATTGCAATTAATTTTCAGTGACTCATTAAAATAAAAAAACATATAGATAATTTACATAGACTGACACGTTGATTTTGTCATAATGATGGAAATTGACTCACAGGAACAAATTTGTAGATAAAATACTGTGAGGTGACTTTTTATTTTCCCCGGCCATTATAGAATATAACAGACATAAAATGGAAGTGATATTGAAATTGCCCCATCTTCATAGAATATATAAGCGGACATATGGAGGTGATATTGTAACTTCCATCATAAAACATAACCAGATAGATTTGAAGTACTGGACATTACACAGTTATTTCTGTAGAACAAATATTACTGTTTGATACAGCATACCTGATAGTCCTGGTCCGACGATGCTGTTGCTCTACCAACAAGAACCTCAACGAAGGCTGACCCTTCATTGCCAATATCTAAGCTGCTGATCTTCGACGCCTTCTCAAACTGATGAGAATAATCAAGATTGTACACAATATATAATACCGTATAATCCCTAATAAATGCCCCTCCCCTAATACTAGTTAACGCCCCCACCCCTCTCCCCACCCACCCACCCAGCTCAACACCATTTTTTCAGAAATATGTTTTTTTTTAAACTTACCAAATAATGCAAGCTAGTTAATCTGTTTCATTCACAATGCACACAAAATCACTAGAAAACTTAAAATCCGATATGCAGATTTTGGTTTTCTTGGTAAAGAAAATCATTAAATGATGTATGATTTAAAACTTAAATTATGTATTTTTAGTCTCAAATAAATGCCTCCCTTTTTAAAAATGTTTTGCCCCAGGGGCGTTCATTAGGGATTATACGGTATTACCAAATTATATAAAAAGAATCTATAATACAGAATTTAACAGTTACACAATAGTCAACAAAGATATGTGAGTACTATAAAATTATATTATATCCACTAATAGTAACACCTGGGTGCTATGCAAAGACGGAGCTCTTCTTACTTCCTTTTTTTTTATTAGGGTTATTCTTAAAAGCAGATTGTATACCCCAAACTGAATCTAAAATGTCATTCACACTAAATCTAAAATCTAAGTCTTTCTTCTTATTTAACAAAAGATTGAACGTTTACTGAATTTTGTATTTTACGAATCATATTATTATAATATTTTACACGCCATATCATCCAATAATATCAACTCCGGTAACTGTATTACTCTGTAATTATATGATGCTTGAAAACAAATTGTCTTTTGATATGTACACGATGTACATTGTATTTATACATTTGCAATTTGACATTGCTTATGTTTGATTATTGTAAACTTAGAAACTGGTATTTAACCCTTAACCTGCTAAGCACAACAATAATAGCCTTTGCAAACCCAGATCAACCTGCGAGTAACTCACAGGCCGATCAGGGTTTACAACGTCGGGCTGCTCATCAGTCATTTCTTCAAAGCACCCCTTTGTAACATAAATGGAATGGTCCAAATTTAAAGAAAGTACAGTCCATTATACATTCATAGTGGCCTAAGGGTTAATAAATGAAATATGAATATAAATCCACTTCACCTGCAGGACAATGGAGGCATTCTTCTCGCCGGCTGTAGCACACTTCCATTTGTGTGTTCCTTCTGGTCTCAACAGATTGTCTGCAGGGTGGTTCTAAATAACATAAATACATGCAACACTTAATAATATACCTGTGTTAAGGTTTAAAAGCAATTTTTTTATAATTAAATGCATTCATAGAACATGTGACCATGGGACAAAGAATCTTCATTTGGCAAAACTAGAACATGTTACCATGGAGCAAAGATATTTCATGTTGGCATAACTAGAACATGTGACCATGGGGCAAAGATGCTTCATTTTGGCAAAACTTAAGAACATGTGACCATGAGGCAAAGATGCTTCATTTTGGCGTAACTTAAGAACATGTGACCATGGGGCAAAGATGCTTCATTTTGGCATAACTAGAACATGTGACCATGGGACAAAGATGCTTCATTTTGGCATAACCTATGAACATGTGACCATGGGACAAAGATGCTTCATTTTGGCATAACCTAAGAAAATGTGACCATGGCGCAAAGATGCTTCATTTTGGCATAACTAGAACATGTGACCATGGGGCAAAAATGCTTCATTTTGGCATAACCTAAGAACATGTGACCATGGGACAAAGATGCTTCATTTTGGCATAACCTAAGAACATGTGACCATGGGGCAAAGATGCATTATGTTGGCATAACATAAAAACATGTGACCATGGAGCAAAGATGCTTCATTTTGGCAGAACCAAAGAACATTGTGACCATGGGGCAAAGATGCTTCATGTTGGCATAACTAGAACATGTGACCATGGGGCAAAGATGCTTCATTCTGGCATAACCTAAGAACATGTGACCATGGGACAAAGATGCTTCATTTTGGCATTACATAAGAACATGTGACCATGGAGCAAAGATACTTCATTTTGGCATAACTAGAACATGTGACCGTGGGAAAAAGATGCTTCATTTTGTCATAACTTAAGAACATGTGACCATGGAGCAAAGATGCTTCATTTTGGCATAACTTAAGAACATGTGACCATGGGGCAAAGATGCTTCATTTTGGCATAACCTAAGAACAGGGATGGAAACTAACGGTTGCCCGTTCGCCCGGGACAACTCAATTTCAAGCTGGGCGAGAAGATTTCATAAGTCGGTAGTCCGCCCGGGCGACTAGCTTTTTCGACAAGCTAAAGTCGATTTCCTCTGCATTATTCGTCAATGCGGGACGAATAACATTTCAGTAGAAAACAACAACAAAGAAAATATTTCTTACAGAGTTTATTAAGCGATTAAATGCAGTAAATAGTCGCAACTCTGTTTATTCAACGATAAAATGCAATTAAAGTCAACTAAAATGCGGCTCCCGTTCTAATTTCATGGAGCGCGAACGTAACAGTATTTGATGTTATACAAATAACACTTTCACGGGGGAATCTTTAAGGGCACTAGTCAGCTTTTAGGTGACTGGGGCCAGGGCCTTCAGGAAGGGGAATTGCAAAAAGTATGCTGTTTTCCTGTATTGTAGTTTAACATTTTCTAATATATATAAAAATAAAAAAAATTAAGAGGGGAATTTTTCACAGGAAAAGGGTGAAATATATACCATGCCAGAGTAATGGCCATGATCAGACTGTAGTGAACTATAGAATATAAATATGCCTACCTACCGACCCTAGAGCATGCAATAAACAAGATGTCAGTGACCTTGAAGCTCTACCGATTGATTTTGATTTCAGGAAGTAGTCGCTATAGACTTGTTTTTTGAAAATCTATTTTTAACCGTGGCGGCCATCTTGAATTTCCTGAAATTAAGCTAGGATCAATTAGACATTAAGAGCAACATTCCTGTGAAGTTTCATGAAAATCCGTCAAGTAGTTTCAGAGGAGTAGTCGCTACAAGTTTTCATTATATAACTCTATGTAAACAAAGATGGCCACTGGTAGCCATGTTTAACGTCAAATCAAAACGATTTTCGACAAGGACCAACATCATGTCATACTGATCATTTTAGAAAAAGTCCCATATCAATATCTCTTATAGTTTTGAAGAAGTAGTCGCTACAAACTTATTTATTTTAAATCTATTTTTAGCTGTGGCGGCCATCTTGAATTTCCGGCCGACCTGAAATTTTTCTAGGATCAACTAGACATCAAGAGCAACATTCCTGTGAAGTTTCATGAACATCCGTCAAGTAGTTTCAGAGGAGTAGTCGCTACAAGTTTTTACTATATAACTCTATGTAACCAAAGATGGCCACTGGCAGCCATGTTTAACGTCGAATCAAAATAATTTTCCACAAGGATCAACATCATGTCATGCTGAGCATTTTAGAAAAAGTCCCATATCAATATCACTTATAGTTTTCAAGAAGTAGTCGCTACAAACTTATTTTTTAAAAATCTATTTTTAGCTGTGACGGCCATCTTGAATTTCTGGCCGATCTGAAATTTTGCTAGGATCAATAAGACATCAAGAGCAACATTCCTGTAAAGTTTCATGAAAATCCGTCAAGTAGTTTCAGAGGAGTAGTCGCTACAAGTTTTTACTATATAACTCTATCAACATCATGTCATGCTGATCATTTTAGAAAAAGTCCCATATCAATATCACTTATAGTGTTCAAGAAGTAGTCGCTACAAACTTGAATTTTAAAACTCTATTTTAGCTTTGGCGGCCATCTTGGATTTCACATCAACATGAATTTTTGCTAGGATCAACTAGACTTTATGGGCAACATTTCTGTAAAGTTTCATGAATATCCATCCAGTAGTTTCAGAGGAGTTGTCGCTACAAATAAAAGTTTACGGACAGACAGACGGACGACGGACGCCGCACCACGGCATAAGCTCTGCTGATCTCTGATCATTAGAGCTAAAAACACACCTATTTTTTTGTTTGGCCTAAATTAAGTAAATTTGTTAAAATCATGTTTGTTAATGTGTTTGTTAGTGTGTCCAAAAGAAAAATACAGAAAATCTGGGCTCATAAATTTTCAGCTGGGCAACCAAAATCCAGAAGATGGTTGCCCGTTTTGGCAACCAAGCTTTAAAAGTTAGTTTCCATCCCTGTAAGAACATGTGACCATGGGGCAAAGATGCTTCATTTTGGCATAACCTAAGAACATGTGACCATAGGGCAAAGATGCTTCATTTTGGCATAACCTAAGAACATGTGACCATGGGGCAAAGATGCTTCATTTTGGCATAACTAGAACATGTGACCATGGGACAAAGATGCTTCATTTTGGCATAACCTAAGAACATGTGACCATGGGGCAAAGATGCTTCATTTTGGCATTTAACCTAAGAACATGTGACCATGGGGCAAAGATGCTTCATTTTGGCATAACTAGAACATGTGACCATGGAGCAAAGATACTTCATTTTGGCATAACTAGAACATGTGACCATGGGGCAATGATGCTTCATTTTGGCAAAACTAGAACCTGTGACCATGGTGCAAAGATGCTTCAGTGTGGCATAACAAGAATATGTGACCATGGGGCAAAGATCATTCATTTTGGCATAATTAGAACATGTGACCATGGGGGAAGCTGCTTCATTTTTTGCATAAAAATGAGCACAATCAATGACCATGGACAAAGATGCTTTATTTTGAATAGTAAGACAGCAGTATCATTGCAGACGGCATCATTTATTTACCCAAAGTTGATGAAAGCATAATAAATGTGTAACAGGGCCATCTTTCTGTATTGGGGGAATGGGGCCGGAGCCGTGAGAGGGGGAATTTTGCGTCGATTTTAAAGGAAAGGCAATTTTTTTTTGCTACAAAATTTGCATCAATTATATATCCGTTTTTTTATTAATTAAGTGGCACCAAGAATGTACCATTCCAAATTACAAAAAGTATGCTGTTTTCCTGTATAGGAGTTTAACATTTTCTAAGGGGAGTTTTTCACAGGAAAAGGGGGAAAATATATATATTTACGGGAGGGGAATTCGGCCCCAAAAAACGGTCAAACGACGGCCCTGTGTGATGAACTGAGTTTTGGTACAAAATTAATGTAAATATTCATCCAGAACAGTCTATTGGCTGATTTTAGAATTATTTTATATTTGGAATCGTTGTGATCCTTTGATTTCAAGAAACTCATTACTCAGTGTAGAGTCGACAATTCTTTAAGAACTGAGTGTCTCCACTTTTGCTAAATTTAACTTACTAGTATCAAAATGCTTCATTCATATTAAAAACCAATTAAAAATTAATTGCTTCTATCATGACATCACTTTCTGGTATTATGATGTCACTTTCTACTAATGTGATGTCACATTTTTTCACTCAACCAGAATTGTTTAAGTGTATACATGATTTACTGTGAAAAAGGGGATTTATACTGGTTGTATCTCTCATTGAGTAATGAGTTTCTTGAAACCTACAATCACAACATTCTAAATATAAAATAATTCTAAAATCAGTTAATAGACTGTTCTAGCTGTATCAGTGTATAACCTTGAAGACTTTAAGGTTATGAAATACCAGGATTCCACCTAGAGGCAAAGTGCTTGAAGATTGCAAAGTTACATTATAATGTCCTCGAAACGACTCAACAGAGTTAATGCACGGACCATAAGCAGAAAGACCTAGGAATCATTATTTTTAGTGATGTATCTCCCAAAAATCATATCAAGGCAATCATAACCAAAAGCAACCAAAGACTAGGTATCATACAATGATGCTCCTCTGACTTAACCAAGAGTGTCCCTGAGCAAGACACTTTATCTGCATTTGCATAGTACTGGTTCTATCCAGGGAGACATTGAGAGTGATTCAAACATAGAACTTTCCTTACAATAAATAGTTTAAACTAAACATGAGGAAGGTGTCATTATACCACTAAGATTATGCCCTTGCTCGAGTAAGGAGCAATTTAATATATTCCCCATATTACAATGGTGAAAAGGACAGACTTGAAAAGATTCAGAAACATTGTTTGGACTTATTTTACAATAAAACAATAAATATACCGATTTGGAAGAACGCTGCAACACTATTGATTTGGTATCTGGTCATCTCGTACCTGAGTTAACTCGTACCTTAGTCAACTAGTACCCTATTTTGGTCAACTCGTACCTGATCTTTGGTTAACTCGTACCTACCCAAGTCAACTCGTACCCGTTTTGGTCAACTCGTACCTACTAAAAAAATCTGGAAAAAATTGTTTATTTATTATCCAAATGGATATGTTACCGTCTTTATACTCATAGAATACTTCTAACAGTGACTAGCAAACTGTATGAAATTAAATGATTATCTGATGATTGTGTATAATTGTATGTTTCGGCGAATGTTAATTAAAGGGGTTGATGCACTATTTTCAAACACAGTTTATTTTAAAGGGCTCTGAAAAACTTGAAGAAAGCTGAAAGAATTATCAAAATGCCATGAAAAATAAAGGAGATATGACCTATTGAAAATGTGCAAAGAAACATAAATGGAGGCGGCCATCTTTGAACGATGACGTCATCGCGACTTTTTGCCGTATAAGGCATATTGATAAAATGTCTTTTAACGCAAAGAAAATCACTGCAAATGAAAAATAATACTAAAATGTATACATTTTACATCTGTATATTTATTTTTAATCAATTTGCAGTGTTTTTCTTTGCTTTAAAATACATTTTGTCAATATGCCATATATGGTAAAACGGCGCGATGACGTCATCGTTCAAAGATGGCCGTCTCCATTTATATTCTTTGCAAATTTTCAATAGGTCACATCTCCTTTATTTTTCATGACATTTTGATAATTC
>JAWPHD010021123.1:0-29297 GCA_037043455.1 Cyrtodaria siliqua | reverse complement strand
AAAACGAGCATAGACAATATCACCAATGTATTATATGTTATAGTTAATTGTTTAATACAAAACAAACGTTTGATCATGTATGTCGAAAGAGGTTGGAAACATTTAGAACAACACAGTTGGCATTTCTTTTCATCTAAACGTTCACTTACAACATTTTAGATTGACTTTTATAAGTATTAAACATTCAGTGCAACGTGTAAAGCCTACACATTATATATGTACAAGACAGGGAGCAGGAAACCAAACAAAATATGAATTGAATTGGTGTTTTAAGGCGCACCAACACTATGAACAGGTTATATGGCGCCCTAAATGGCATGAAAAATGCCAGGCTCATCTTCCATTGTACATCGAGATAAAAAATGGAAAATGGCCTAGAACCTTCTCACCCTGAACTGCAGAGTTGCTGCAATTCTATCGTAGAAACTCCATTTACGCTGGAGCCACGTATTGTTTTTCTGCCACTGCTCTTTTGTATGCTGAGCGAGATAGCACCTGAAACAATGCAGGGATCATGATGAAGACCTTTAATGAACATGAACAAAAAATGATAAAATGAATATGAATTTGGGGGGATTCTACCCCTCTGCCTATTCTCCAAAGGGATCTGCAGTGGCACTATTCTTTGCCCGTGACCAAACGGGGCCCCCGAGAACACAACGGGGCTAAACAAAATATGAGAAAAATAAGAAAAATATTTTCTCTATTTTGTTATCAAAATATGAGAAAATAAGAAAACAACAACAGGTTTACAAAACCTACATTGAAGTTTACAGAGAAGCGTTATAACTTGTTAATTAATGTAAACAGGTTGAAATGCTGCGAAAAATTTAAGCTTGCATTTTATTTAAAATTATATTTCATAAGTTATAATGTTTCTGTTCGAGTAATTAATTAGGCATTAACGCATCAAATGAGTTTATCGTGGGCCATTTGCAAAAGCTGGGTTTAAAATAGTTGCCTTTAGTGCCTATGTGATGGACATGCAAGCCAGAAATGCTATCGTTTACTACTATATTTTGGGTACAATGTACACATTTTCCTTGTTCTCGCGAGATATTCTGATATCTTACCATATTCAATGGCTAAATTGTGCGAGGAAAGTCTAAATCTGCCAGTGCTATTCGGAATTTATTATCATCAAATAGGTTCCAATATTTCTTTCCATATCAAAACTGTGTTTAGAAGCGGCTGTATGATCATCACCTTTAGAGTTATTGATATTTGAGTACCGACTTTGGTGATATGAGTCAATCGTTGTTTTATTAATTCAAATGGAATATCTGCTTCAAACTGATATAACCAAACATCACAAAGTCCGAGGTTGTCAAATAAGTAAGCCTTTCAATACAAATAAGTCATTGCCTTTTAATCAATGATAGCATATTAGAAAATAAATAGCAAGCAATTAATGTGTGTATGTTTAAGTGCAGTTTCGCTCTAATAAAATAGTCATTATATGGTCCTCCTGAGTCGAGTGAACTGTGTGATTTGTGTGTTAATTATGCATATCAAATCGCTGGGTTGCCTAGGTCGAAATTATTGTTCTAATTATTTGTTCACATTATATGGTCTAATATGTTGTTATATGTATCGCATTGAATTACTTGATCACTCCCGGGGAATATGTACGCAGCTGCGACAGGATAGCCACCGTAGGTAGTGCATTAGAATCATATTCGTATCATATAATCGCTATCGTACGCACTACAGCTATTGATGTAGATCCTGACTTTTAGTACGTTGATCCCTTCTACTTCGTAGCGTACAATTACACACTGCAGATAGTTTCCAAGTGCTTTAGTTTAAGTAATTGAACAAATGTTGGCATATGTATAGTAATATGAACTTTCACATCAACTATACAACTTTGGTAATTGTGTTTTTTTTCACAAATTTGATACTTTGATGAATTTTATAAATAATTACTACAAATTAAGACATTGAAATGGAATAACTAGATACAAATAACAATTTACGAAAATGAAAATGTCAGTGTTATAGTTGTAGTACATTTAATTAGAACAAATATACGGTATATATACTAAAATTATAACGCAGCATGGATATCTTCCATCTTGTCTTCTATATAATGCCATTGTTTGAATAGTTTTACTTCAAGGTTTGGAATGAAAGAAAACTTCAGAAAATATGATATAACAAGAAGCCATATATATATATATGCGAAATGTGTAACTTTAACGATATTGAAGACGAGTACCATTTTATTTTGATATGTACTACTTACTCTAACATTAGAAACAAATACATTCCTAAATATACACCAATTAGACCAAGCATGTTTAAATTTGTGGAATTGTGCAGTCATTAAACAAAAAGGTTATTCTTAGTTTAAGTAAATTCATTTCCGATGCACTTGTATTAATGCTATCTACATCCATTTTAACAGACTAAAAAAAACACCATAATATGTGTATGTTTTTGATTGTTTAAATATATATGAAACAAAAAAATAAACGTAGTGATTATTTTGTTGTATTTGCAATGTTAATATATGTCACGTGTGTGTATATTATAATTATCATATATTTGTAATGATGAAAAACTGTAATTTATTTACTTGTTTATGCGCACGTTGACGGGTATTTGTTGATTTACATGCATACATAGTTATATTACGATCATATCATCCTTATTTGTAAAATATTTTTATCTTTATATATTTACATTGAGTTTTAATTAGCTACTTCATTTCTTCATTTTTCATCAGTTTTTGCGCACAATATGACCTATTTTTGTGTCGACGTGCGTGAAACACCATTCATTCTTCCATTACCCCAAGTTATTATAGGCAAAAACGATCATGTTTGCGTTATAACTTTGGTATAGTATATTTCTGGGAACTCTTGAACACGGTTTATTGCCTTTGAGAAATAGTGTTACTCATACAATTTCATTGTTTGTATAATATGGAAAGTATGGAAAGCCGCAGGTTGACCCTGTGATTATAATTATTTTTACTATATGTTTAACTGAATTATTATAATCACCACATTTCTACATTTTGTACGTGTTTATCATTATTATCAAAATCATACATTTTTAGCTCTCTGGAAAAATGTATACATCTGAAAATGTTAACATTTTATTATAATCACCACATTTCTACGATTTGTACGTGTTATCATTATTATCAAAATCCATACATTTTTAGCTCTCTGATTTTTTTTTATTATAACCACCACATTGCTACGATTTGTACGTGTTTATCATTATTATCAAAATCCATACATCTTTAGCTGTCTGAAAAAATGTGTACATTCTGAAAATGTTAACATTTTTATTATAACCGCACTGTCTGAAAATGTTAAACATTTTTATTATAACCCACACATGACATTGTATGCTTTATAATTATAACAACATCCGTACGATTACCTCCTTAGCTCTCTGAAAATGTACACATTCTCAAAATGTTAACATTCTGAAATCGATACATGTGCGTCTTATAATTCTAAATCTCGCGAGACAATTTATGTCGCGGGGAATTGGCTTTTGGAAAATGTATGTATTAAGCATGGTATGTGCTAGTGTGTGTGAGGGGTGGGGGAGGGGTGTTTAGGGGAATGGGTTGGGCAGGCGGTTTAAGGGAGCGGGTTGAACAGGAGATTGGCAAGAGGATTAAGATGAGATGATGATGGGCAGCAGGATTGATGGATGTGAATGGGCAGGACGTTTAAGATAAGAAATGAGTTGGTTGGGTGAGGGTGTGTTGGGGGGGGGGGGGGGGGGGGGGGGGGGGGGGGGGGGGGGGGGGGAAGCAGAAAGCTTAAGTTATGCGGGTGGGCAAGAGGGTTTAAGAGAAGAAATGAGTGTGTTGGGGTGAGGTGTGTTGGGGGGATGGAAGCAGAAGCTTAAGGTATGCAGGTGGGCAAGAGGGTTAAGAGAAGAAATGTGTGTGTGTGGTGTGGGCAGAAGATAAGGATGCGGGTGGGCAGGAGGTTTAAGAGAAGAAATGTGTGTGGGGGATTGGGGAGTAGGAAACTTAGGGGATGCGGGTTGACAGGAGTTTTAAGAGAAGAAATGTATGTGTGTGGGTTGGGGAGTGGGAAGCAGGAAGCTAAGGATGCGTGTGGGCAGGAGGTTTAAGAAAAGAAATGTGTGTGTTTGAGGAGGTGGTGGGGGTGGGGTGAGGAAGCTTAAGGGATGCGGGTGTGTCTTAAGGTTTAAGAAAAGAAATGCGTATGTGGGAAGGGAGGAGCATGAAGCTTATGTGATGCGGGTGGGAAGGAGGTTTAAGAAAACATTGTGTATGTGGTGGGAGGGTGAAGCAGGAACCTTAAAGGATGCGTGTGTGCAGGACGTTTAAGAGAGGAAATGTGTGTGTGGTGTGTGTGTGTGTGTGTGTGTGGTGGGGGTGGAGGAGGGGTCGGGGGGGGGGGGGGGTGGTGGCGGGGGCAGGTTGCAGGAAGCTAACGTGGCATACTCCTTTATTCCCGGGAGTATCTTGGACAAATAAAACGAAAAAAAAACATTGTTATAACTGGCTTCCCGCGAGATTTTTTATTTGTGTGTGATTATTATAATTATAATAATGTTCGACTGTATGGGGTTTATTTTTGGGGAGGTTATAATAATGCGGCGAACATTATAATAAAGGCGCTGAGTTGGTTATTATAATAACATTACTGCATGTAACATTACTGCTTCCATAACATTACTGCATGTAACATTACTGCTTCCACCCCCCTCCCCCCCCCCACCCACACACCTCACCCGAACCATACTCATTTCTTATCTTAAACGTCCTGCCCATTCACCATCCATCAATCCTGCTGCCATCATCATCTCATCTTAATCCTCTTGCCAATCCTCCTGTTCAACACCGCTCCCTTAAACCAGCCTGCCCACCCATTCCCCTAAACACCCCTTCCCCACCCCTCACACACACTAGCACATACATGCTTAATACACACATTTTCCAAAAGCCAATTCCCCCGAACATAAATTGTCTCGCGAGATTTAGAATTATAATGCACACATTTTCCAAAAGCCATTCCCCCGAACATAAATTGTCTCGCGAGATTTAGAATTATAATGCACACATTTTCCAAAAGCCAATTCCCCCGAACATAAATTGTCTCGCGAGATTTAGGATTATAAGACGCACATGTATCGATTTTCAGAATGTTAACATTTAGAGATGTATACATTTTCAGAGAGCTAAGGGAGGTAATCGTACGGATGTTGTTATAATTATAATGCATACAATGTCATGTGCGGGTTGTAATAAAAATGTTAACATTTTCAGACATGTGCGGGTTATAATAAAAATGTTAACATTTTCAAGAATGTACACATTTTTTCAGACAGCTAAAGATGTATGGATTTTGATAATAATGATAACACGTACAAAATCGTAGCAATGTGGTGGTTATAATAACAAAAAAAATCAGAGAGCTAAAAATGTATGGATTTGATAATATGATAACACGTACAAAATCGTAGAAATGTGGTGATTATAATAAAATGTTAACATTTTCAGAATGTATACATTTTTCCAGAGAGCTAAAATGTATGGATTTTGATAATAATGATAACACGTACAAAATGGTAGAAATGGGTGATTATAATAATTCAGTTAAACATATAGTAAAAAATAATTATAATCACAGGGTCACCTACGGCTTTCCATAGGAAAGCCGCAGGTGACCCTGTGATTATAATTATTTTTTACTAATGTTTAACTGAATTATTATAATCACCACATTTCTACGATTTTGTACGTGTTATCATTATTATCAAAATCCATACATTTTTAGCTCTCTGAAAAAAATGTATACATTCTGAAAATGTTAACATTTTCATTATAATCACCACATTTCTACCAGTTTGACGTGTTATCATTATTATCAAAATCCATACATTTTTAGCAGTCTTAAAAAAATGTATACATTCTGAAAATGTTAACTTTTTTATTATAATCACCACATTTCTACGATTTTGTACGTGTTATCATTATTATTAAAATCCATACATTTTTAGCTCTCTGAAAAATGTATACGTTCTGAAAAGGTTAACATTTTTATTATAATCACCACATTTCTACGATTTTGTACGTGTTATCATTATTATCAAAATCCATACATTTTTAGCTCTCTGAAAAAATGTATACATTCTGAAAATATTAACATTCTGAAAATCGATACATGTTTAGCTGTGTGTGTTATAATTCTAAATCCCGCGCGACAATTTTGTCAGGGAGACTTGGCAAAATGTTGTGCTCTGAAAATGTATACATTTTTAACTGCGCCCTCCTCGCTATTATTTTCAATCTGAATTTACCGGACGCGTGAACTGCAAAATGTCAAGCGCCTCAGATGATCAAGAAGAATAGTTACCCATATATGGGCTCGGGGCGTTTACATACGCGTACAATTTATTTATTTTGAACGGGTTTTAATTTATTAAAATCTGAAGGTATTAAAGAACAAATGGTTTTAAAATGAAATAATATTATATATTTATTATGCAAACAGTTAAAAAATTGGATCAAAGAACGATGTGTCATGTATTAAACCTTCGTTATTTACTTATTTAGCACATGCTAGCAGCAGTGGCTGGGTGGGGTACTATTAGTAAATACTCTCGCTTCTTGTAATACTAAGGATTAGAGTAATTAAGTGAGTCAATCTGCTGTTCTTTGTCATACTAGAAGGAGGCGTATGTATTGTATTTGTATATTGAGTTGTCAGTGGAATGGCCTACCTAACCCCAGCTAGATATCCCAGTCTTCCACGGGGCATTTAAGAGCATATTCCCCATATCCCTTAATTGTAAAATCTAATTCCCTCTACTCTTTAATTGACTTCACCCCCTTGATCTTTCTGCCCTGTCCCTTAAAAAACACCAGTAAACCTGAATAGTATACCTGTCTATAAATATACTAGCTATTGTTAGCTATAATATAGCTTTTGTTAGGCTACTCAGTATATTTCTAAAAAATCTTTTCATTTACACTTTAATATACTTCAAATTGCATTTAAAAAAACTTTGATCCCTAAACATATTGGTTACTACACAGGGTAACTCCCTCCACACCCACCCTATGATAGTCAAATTTGATTTCCCTATCCCTTACATTACTCCTGTGGAAGACCCCGTATCCCCACACAAACCAAACAGGCATGTTTAAACCCTGCTCTTAGTGGAGTAGAATGTGCCACAGAATAAGTTGACCCTTACCCATTTTTTTTACTAATTTTTGTCTTACTTTTATTCTACTAAACTCATCTATTAGAAAAAATCCAAAGCTACGCTGCTATTAAACATCAGAATCCTTTGTTCTTTAATTATCCGCATGACCCCGTACAACCCCCATAACGCTCTAGGTCAAAATATTGAGGTCAAATATTATAATACACACATCTTCCAAAAGCCAATTCCCCCGGACATAAATTGTCTCGCGAGATTTAGAATTATAATACACACATTTTCCAAAAGCCAATTCCCCGCGGACATAAATTGTCTCGCGAGATTTAGGAATTATAATGCACACATTTCCCAAAAGGTCAATTCCCCGAACATAAATTGTCTCGCGAGATTTAGAATTATAATGCACACATTTTCCAAAAGCCAATTCCCCCGAACATAAATTGTCTCGCGAGATTTAGGATTATAAGACGCACATGTATCTTTCAGAATGTTAACATTTTGAGAATGTGTACATTTTCAGAGAGCTAAGGGAGGTAATCGTACGGATGTTGTTATAATTATAATGCATACAATGTCATGTGCGGGTTATAATAAAAATGAAAATGTATACATTATTAAAATGTTAACATTCTGAAAAAATGTTAACATTTTTATTATAACCCGCACATGTCTGAAAATGTTAACATTTTTTCAGAATGTTAACATTTTAATAATGTATACATTTTCAGACAGCTAAAAATGTATGGAGTTTGGTAATAATTATAATACGTACAAAATCGTAGAAATGTGGTGATGATAATAATTCAGTTAAACATATAGTAAAAAATAATTATAATCACAGGGTCACCTGCGGCTTTCCATAGTATAAGTATTCCAAATACATGCGAGTTGTTGGTAGTTTTATAATTTTGTTTACATGTTCTGTTCTTGTATTTTCCTAAATTACAGTGACACTCTATATAAGCGATATAGAAAACCTATGGAAAGCCGCAGGTGACCCTGTGATTATAATTATTTTTTACTATATGTTTAACTGAATTATTATAATCACCACATTTCTACGATTTTGTACGTGTTATCATTATTATCAAAATCCATACATTTTTAGCTCTCTGAAAAAAATGTATACATTCTGAAAATGTTAACATTTTTATTATAATCACCACAGTTCTACCAGTTTGTACGTGTTATCATTATTATCAAAATCCATACATTTTTAGCAGTCTTAAAAAATGTATACATTCTGAAAATGTTAACATTTTTATTATAATCACCACGTTTCTACGATTGTGTACGTGTTATCATTATTATCAAAATCCATACATTTTTAGCTCTCTGAAAAAATGTATACATTCTGAAAATGTTAACATTCTGAAAATCGATACATGTTTAGCTGTGTGTGTTTTAATTCTAAATCCGGCGCGACAATTTTTGTCAGGGAGACTTGGCAAAATGTTGTGCTCTGAAAATGTATACATTTTTAACTGCGCCCTCTTCGCTATTATTTTCAATCTGAATTTACCGGACGCGTGAACTGCAAAATGTCAAGCGCCTCAGATGATCAAGAAGAATAGTTACCATATATGGGCTCGGGCGTTTACATACGCGTACAATTTATTTATTGTGAACGGGTTTAATTAATTAAAAGCTGAAGGTATTAAAGAACAAATGGTTTTAAAATTAAATAATATTATATATTTATTATGCAAACAGTTAAAAAATTGGATCAAAGAACGATGTGTCATGTATTAAACCTTCGTTATTTACTTATTAGCACATGCTAGCAGCAGTGGCTGGGTGGGGTACTATTAGTAAATACTCTCGCTTCTTGTAATACTAAGGATTAGAGTAATTAAGTGAGTCAATCTGCTGTTCTTTGTCATACTAGAAAGGAGGCCTATGTATTGTATTTGTATATTGAGTTGTCAGTGGAATGGCCTACCTAACCCCAGCTAGATATCCCAGTCTTCCACGGGGCATTTAAGAGCATATTCCCCATATCCCTTAATTCTAAAATCTAATTCCCCCTACTCTTTAATTGACTTCATCCCCTTGATATTTCTGCCCTGTCCCTTAAAAACACCAGTAAACCTGAATAGTATACCTGTCTATAAATATACTAGCTATTGATAGCTATAAATATAGCTTTTGTTAGGCTACTTAGTATATTTCTAAAAAATCTTTTCATTTACACTTTAATATACTTCAAATTGCATTTAAAAAACTTTGATCCCTAAATATATTGGTTACTCACAGGGTAACTCCCTCCCACACCCACCCTATGATAGTCAAATTTGATTTCCCCTATCCCTTACATTACTCCTGTGGAAGAACCCGTATCCCCACACAAACCAAATAGGCATGTTTAACCATGCTCTTAGTGGAGTAGAATGTGCCACAGAATAAGTTGACCCTTACCCATTTTTTTTTACTAATTTTTGTCATTACTTTTATTCTACTAAACTCATCTATTAGAAAAAATCCAAAGCTACGCTGCTATTAAACATCAGAATCCTTGTTCTTTAATTATCCGCATGACCCCGTACCAACCCCCATACGCTCTAGGTCAAATATTGAGGTCAAATATTATAATACACACATTTTCCAAAAGCCAATTCCCCCGGACATAAATTGTCTCGCGAGATTTAGAATTATAATACACACATTTTCCAAAAGCCAATTCCCCCTGACATAAATTGTCTCGCGAGATTTAGAATTATAAGACGCACATGTATCGATTTTCAGAATGTTAACATTTTGAGAATGTATACATTTTCAGAGAGCTAAGGGAGGTAATCGTACGGATGTTGTTATTATAATGCATACAATGTCATGTGCGGGTTATAATAAAAATGTTAACATTTTCAGAATGTATACATCTTTTCAGACAGCTGATGTATGGATTTTGATAATAATGATAACACGTACAAAATCGTAGCAATGTGGTGGTTATAATAAAAGAAAAAATCAGAGAGCTAAAAATGTATGGATTTTGATAATAATGATAACACGTACAAAATCGTAGAAATGTGGTGATTATAATAAAAATGTTAACATTTTCAGAAGGTATACATATTTCCAGAGAGCTAAAAATGTATGGATTTTGATAATAATTATAATACGTACAAAATCGTAGAAATGTGGTGATGATAATAATTCAGTTAAACATATAGTAAAAAATAATTATAATAACAGGGTCACCTGCGGCTTTCCATAAAAACCACTAAGATATATATACTTACCCAGTTCCCAGTTGTATAATTGTTATTATTTATTTATAAGAAAACACATCGACTGGAAAGCTATCATATGTGTTCATACGATCGGAGCAGACGATTTAAACTCGTTATTCTTCAGTTCGACCATAACTTTAATTAGGCATTACTAAAAGTGACAAAACATGACATATTCTCAGATGGGTACTTATAGGAATTTTGACCAGTATATAGTGCTATGCTTTTGAATTATATACTAATTGTAAATTTTAATTATGAATCATACCTTGATATTTTACCATGTAATTTCAGACCATATTTAACAAAATTCAGAATATCAGCACATTCGTTAAGAATACATACTGATGGATAACCTCTTAATAGAATACCTATAAATGAAAGGTATTGTCAATCTGTCACTTTGTTTTGTTATTGATTTGGGAGATGAATCCATTTTATTTTGATGTGTCCTTGTTACACAAATATCTGGAAAATTGATATTTAAACATGTTATTATAATAGACCTAATATGTTTAAACTCTTAGAATAACTGCAGACACAGGATAAGAATATTCTTATAAAGTTAGCAAAATATATAAGTTCAGCCGTAAGGATACACTCTTGATTAATTAAACAATGTTTAGATCTTTTGTACTTTCATCCTACTGTATCAGTTATTTAATATTAATATTGCTCAAAGCAAATGTACATTTGTCTAAAATCACTTGACGTATTATGCATGACATGCAATGTTCGTATGTACAAGTTAAATGAAATATATGTTCTGTTCTATATACCGACTGAAAAAATATTACCATTTATTCTAATTAGAATTATCGACTTATCGTTAACAATTAGGTTCGTCTACGACCACATAGTTTTATTATTTGCACGCATCGACACCTTTTACATTGTTTACATATAAGTCACACTATCTACATAGCACAGACACCAACTGACGTTTACATAGTTCTAACGCACCACTTTTTTTCAAATATTTTTTATTCATTTAATTTTTTTTCTTTTTTCCATACGTTTCTAAGCAATTCGATTTTTTTTTTAATTTACACATGTCGTTATTGACAATATATTTGTCTCGTCCAGAATGAAATTTGTTTTGAATTATTGATTTTTATTGAGGTATTAAAGGTATTGTCTACTGGTGCGTTAGCTGTTTTTTTAGTATATATTGAATGCATTAGTGTTGTATTTATTGCATCCGTCCAGTCCATATACAAGACAATGATGAACTGAAACGTTTCAACCAACCCAAGTGTCAATCGTTCAATGTCTGTCTCATATTCTGTTCTAACGACCATATCCATTATGCTTGTTTTGTAGTTTTACTTATACTCGGCCTACGTCCAGAAGTGCTAAAGCGTGGTCCCTTATGGTACTGCAGTAGCAAGACGTGACAAACCCGCTATATCAAACTTTGATGTTTTGGAGCAAGATCTGACAAACTAGATACCGCTATATCAAACTTTGATGTTTTGGAGCAGGATCTGACAAACTAGATGATCCTAGATCCCGCTATATCAAATTTTGATGTTATGGAACAAGATCTGACAAACTAGATCCCGCTATATCAAACGTTGATGTTATGGAGAAAGATCTGACAAACTAGATTCCGCTATATCAAACTTTGATGTTTTGGAGCAGGATCTGACAAACTAGATGATCCTAGATCCCGCTATATCAAACTTTGATGTTTTGGAGCAAGATCTGACATACTAGATCCCGCTATATCAAACTTTGATGTTTTGGAGAAGGATCTGACATACTAGATCCCGCTATATCAGACTTTGATGTTTTGGAGCAGGATCTGACAAACTAGATCCCGCTATATCAAACTTTGATGTTTTGGAGCAAGATCTGACAAACTAGATCCCGCTATATCAAACATCGATGTTTTGGAGTAGGATCTGACAAACTAGATCCCCCTATATCAAGCTTTGATGTTTTGCAGCAGGATCTGACAAACTAGATCCCGCTATATTAAACTTTGATGTTTTGGAGCAGGATCTAACAAACTAGATCCCGCTATATCAAACGTCGATGTTGATGTTTTAGAGCAGGATCTGACAAAATAAATCCGACTAAACCAAACGTCGATGTTTTGAAGCAGAATGTGACAAACAAAATCACGCTAAATCGAACGTCGATGTTGATGAACTAAATCTGGTGGCGAACAGCGAAAGAACGATGTCGGATTTACAGACTGACTTACTGATATTAAAGTCGAATAGAAAATGTAGCATTCAAGGACCACAGTCAACCAAAAACACGCACAGAAACAAACAATAATTACAAAGATGAATAAAAGTTAAGATATGACAGCACAAACATAAAAAGGTTCATAGTAGGACAGTAGCAAAAAAGGCCGCTAGCGATTTAAGTTAATCGCTGACGAGCAAACTCAATAAAACCGTGTCTGCTACTTTTTCCTCTCTCTTTGTTTTTATGTACGTTCCTTCTTAGTGGTCCCCTTTTCAAAATCTTTATTATAATTCATATTAGTGTTCGCTTAATGCTGTGTGGCGTCTGTACAAATTCACCCCGATTACAAATCAGTAGTGTTATTTCTTATTGGCCCTTTGGGGTCTTCAATCTGTGTGGCCTTAAAGTAGAATACCGCTTAATCCGGTGCTTTTCTCTTTTGTTTGTGTTCGTGGCTTTCAAGTAGAATACGCATAAGCCGGTGCTAGGATCATGAGAGGTGGTGCATCTTGTACAATCTCTCATGAGCAGACTCAACAAAACAGATACTTCCACTTTTCTCTTTTGTTTGTGTTCGTGGCTTTAAAGTAGAATACCGCATAATCCGGTGCTAGGTTCATGAGAGGTGGTGCATCTTGTACAATCTCTCATGAGCAGACTCAACAAAACAGATTCTTCCACTTTTCTCTTTTGTTTGTGTTCGTGGCTTTAAAGTAGAATACCGCATAATCCGGTGCTAGGTTCATGAGAGGTGGTGCATCTTGTACAATCTCTCATGAGCAGACTCAACAAAACAGATTCTTCCACTTTTCTCTTTTGTTTGTGTTCGTGGCTTTAAAGTAGAATACGCATAAGCTGGTGCTAGGATCATGAGAGGTGGTGCATCTTGTACAACCTCTCATGAACAGACTCAACAAAACAGTTTCTTCCACTTTTCTCTTTTGTTTGTGTTCGTGCCTTCTAATGTATATCCCATTTTTAACATTTATTTACATACGTTGTCAGAATATCGCCGTATCGCAAACTGCCATCGATTTAAATGTCAAGGAATGCAAGTGCAAGTATCTATATTTCTTTTGCGGTTTTCTCTCTCCGTCATATATGCAATTTCAATAAGACTAGTACGTGCTTACAGAATTTCCATTTGTACAGTTACCTAAGAGTACGTGTTCATTTAAATGCATCGAACTAGCAACATAATACACAAATAGAGAAAATGTACATTCATTCACTGATTCATTCACATATGGAGATAAGAACCTTAATTCTCTGATTCATAACATTTCCCCAGAGATATGGAATGCTGCTGCACCACTACGGCGGGACCAAACTGCTGTCTGCTCTGATTGTATAAGTGATAGTGTGATCAAGGAGAAATAGTTTTCTATATCCTAATTCAAGCCATTTATTATTTATTTACAATTCAGTTTTACACATTACGTGGTCCCGCATTAATTCCATTAAGCGATGGGAAAGCTTAATTAGCAGGATGTTATAAAAGATATTTCCACAATAAAACACGTTTAAAAACGTTTTTACTAAAGAAAATACTATAACCTATTTAAAATTACCTATTAAATGTTTTAATTTTAAAATATGCAAACCTTTTAAGCCGAAATTAGGGTTTTATTTCATACCACAGCCAACCCGGTTTTCGCTTCTTGGAGAAGGGTTGGATGGGGTATGAAATTTAATACTCGAACCATGTAATGAACACAAGTAACGAGAGAGAAGCGTAGCAGGCTTGGTTTGATCATGTCCAGGAGAGGAAATACCGCTCAACCCCACTAGCACCACCTTAAGCGTTATTCTGCTTTAAATTCACTCCTATTGGGCTTGATGGTCCCAAAGGACCAGTAAGTAATAACACTACTGATTTGTAGTCGAAGCCAGTTTTACAGCCGCCATACAGCACTAAACAAACGCTGGTGTCAATGTCAATAAATATTGAAAAGGTGATCCCTATCTAATATTGGGCTTGATGGTCCCAAAGGACCAATATAATTAATAACACTACTGATTTGTAGTTGAAGCAACATTTTACAGCCGGCTTATAGCACTAAACAAACGCTGGTGTCAATGTCAATAAATACTGTGAAAAGGGAATCCCTATCTCAAAGATTGGGCTTGACGGTCCAAAAGGACCAGTAAGTAATAACACTACTGATTTGTAGTCGAAGCCAATTTTACACAACCATTACAGCGTTATAAACAAACGCTAGTGTGAATGTCAAAAAATACTGAAAAGTGTATCCCTTTGAAGCAGCGAACACAAACAAAAGAGAAAAGTAGCAGACTGGGTTGTATTTGATTCTGTTCATGAGAGGTAATGTAACACTACTCCCGCCCCCTAGGACCGGCTTAAGGGGGTTTCTACTATAAATCCACACAGATTGGACTCGATAACGATAAAGGACAGTAAGCAATAATACTGCTGATTCGTAGTCGGGGCGACATTTTACAGCCGCCACACAGAAAACACACAAACTAACCAGTGTGAATGTCATTGTGAATGTCAGTGTGAATGTCAGTGTGAATGTCAGTTGTCAGTGTGCATGTCAGTGTGAATGTCAGTTGTCAGTGTGCATGTCAGTGTGAATGTCAGTTGTCAGTGTGCATGTCAGTGTGAATGTCAGTTGTCAGTGTGTATGTCAGTGTGAATGTCATTGTGAATGTCAGTTGTCAGTGTGCATGTCAGTGTGAATGTCAGTTGTCAGTGTGCATGTCAGTGTGAATGTCAGTTGTCAGTGTGCATGTCAGTGTGAATGTCAGTTGTCAGTGTGTATGTCAGTGTGCATGTCAGTGTGAATGTCAGTTGTCAGTGTGCATGTCAGTGTGAATGTCAGTTGTCAGTGTGAATGTCAGTGTGAATGTCAGTGTGCATGTCAGTGTGAATGTCAGTTGTCAGTGTGCATGTCAGTGTGAATGTCAGTTGTCAGTGTGAATGTCATTGTGAATGTCAGTGTGAATGTCAGTCTGCATGTCAGTGTGAATGTCAGTTGTCAGTGTGCATGTCAGTGTGAATGTCAGTGTGAATGTCAGTGTGAATGTCAGTGTGCATGTCAGTGTGAATGTCAGTTGTCAGTGTGCATGTCAGTGTGAATGTCAGTTGTCAGTGTGTATGTCAGTGTGAATGTCAGTTGTCAGTGTGCATGTCAGTGTGAATGTCAGTTGTCAGTGTGCATGTCAGTGTGAATGTCAGTTGTCAGTGTGCATGTCAGTGTGAATGTCAGTTGTCAGTGTGAATGTCAGTTGTCAGTGTGCATGTCAGTGTGCATATCAGTGTGAATGTCAGTTGTCAGTGTGAATGTCAGTTGTCAGTGTGAATGTCAGTTGTCAGTGTGTATGTCAGTGTGAATGTCAGTTGTCAGTGTGTATGTCAGTGTGAATGTCAGTGGTCAGTGTGTATGTCAGTGTGAATGTCAGTTGTCAGTGTGAATGTCAGTGTGAATGTTAGTGTGAATGGCAACAGGAAAAATCGCAAATATACTGATAGACTCATATATCAAGTTAAGAATTTTCCTAGAAAAGTTGCTAACTATTTAGTGAAAGCATTCCTAAGAAGAATATGACAATTAAGTTATTATAATTATGCTATAACATATCATTGCATTGTCGCATAGCGGGAGGATGAATATCTGACATTTTAATTTTACTGCCATTTTTAATAAGTATACTTGTGTTTCATGCTCTCGCATTTTATATTTAACTAAAAGTGATATATTATGATATCTGGAGCGCAGATTTTGTAAATAATATTCTTTTGAATGTATATTTCGTAAATCACGCCTATGATGAAAATTATGTATAGGTGACTTATAGGTCCATTGGGCCGGATATACTATCTATGTTGTATTGAAGAAATAAAATATTTCCAGCGGGATTATATTGTCCCAGATAAAAACCTTGTGGGCGGGACTTGAAGACCATCGACACCAAGGGCCGTAGATCTGTTTTTATCTGGGACAATATAAACCCGCTGGAAATATTTTATTTCTTAATTCTAACGATTAAAGGACGTGACGTCAGAGGTTTTTATAGCTTTTTCAAAAACTGCTCAATAGCCAATCAGCATTGAGTATTTTCATAAACCATGTTAGATATTTGAATATTATGTTGATACATGCCACTATAATAAACAATTAACTTTCTTGCTTACTTATACTATCACTTACTTATACTATCAGTACTTTAACATTTTAAATTCAAATTCGAAGATTAAATGTAAAACTGATAGAATTGAAATGTATGATTTGCTCCATTTAGCCGCTACACAAATATGAAACTAACAATGCGACAAAAGCATTGATGTTCTCAAAATGGGCTGGTTATATTAAGCCTGCCAGTTTTTGAACATAGAACAATGCCAATACCATCCGGTTTAATACGAACAATAAAGAAGTCATTCAGAAATGACAGAACTGTGAACGATGAAATAACCATACTCTCACGCTGTGGCTTGGCTGACATGTGAAATACGGTATAAAATCAATAAATAGTTCATGATCAAAGGGGATTGAACATAATTTGCTCTTCATTTTATTAGTTTTTCAGGGGAAAATCTATTACTTATTCAGGGAAAAATCTCTAAACGGTATAAACATTTATTATTTGCACTGATATCGGTGTTATAGATTCATAACACTACAAAGCAATTAAGTTTAGCAAGAATTCATATGTTCTGCCAGTAGCAGTGTTTCAGCGTCTTTTAGGAGTATGTAGTTTAACAGTTTATTTAAGATTCATCACAGTACGATATTATTTACTATACAACAATTCATAAAATATAACTGTGCCGTGCTTTTTAGAATTACAAGAGACTATACGATAAAAAATACCTACGACTGTTTACAATGTTAAAATATTGAGCAATTGATTCTGAACCTATTGCCACAGCCGAGTCATCTGACTCACCGATAGCCACAGCAGTGGTCCAGTAGTCAATGCATACATATATGTCACAGTAAAATATCACTTCTTTAAATTGTCACATTATTTTCTCAGAATATTATTATCAAACACATATATACATAGTATTGAGCGGTCGGTGCTTATCTTGACATGTTGTCTAAAAAGTACTTAAAATAGAAATGTTAATACGTGAGTTAGAAATGTATGTATGCATTACGTGGTCCGAGTATTAACGTTCATACCCCCATCCAACCCGTTCTCTAAGAAGCGAAAACGGGGTTGGCTGGAGTATGAAATAAAACCTTAATTTCGGCTTAAGGGTGCCCTCTGCTGAGGTTTTGGATTTTTGCACTTCCGGAAATTTACATTTGTTATATTTCAAAAATTATAATAAAACTGGAAAAAATAATTTTATTTTATTTTAGTGCAAAAAAAATAAAAATAAATAGTTTTTTTTTTTGACCTCACATGTTGTGCCCAAAATTGACAATTTTTAACATAAGCCAAAATGGGGGGTAGGGGTACAAAAGATGGTATTTCTCAAAAACCATTTAAGATATTCACTTAATTTAAACTTTATTACAAAGACATGTGTTAGCATATACATAGACAGGAATAAAAAGTATTTTCCTATTATTTGTTACAGACCTATGCCGTTATATGTCAGAGCTCGTCGAAATCTAAAAAAGCACATTTTTTTCTCAGTTTTTATTGAATATCTTTCTTATATGCACACCGACCCCCAATTTTTATTTTTTCATTCTGATACTCAGGTCTTGTATATATTGTAGACAAAATATCTCAAAAAGTTATCTGTTCCTTTATCATGAAAAATTTATGGATCACAAATTTAAAAATGCAATTTATAGTAAACTGGGTGGGGTAATGACAAGGGGTGTACTAATTTTTCAGATGGTGATAAAAATACCCCAACCCTTAATTTTTCGTCCTAAAGTATGATCTTTTACATTAAAAAAGACGGAAAATCGATACCTGTTCTGCAAACCACACTACACACATGTAAGTTGCCATACACAATTTGCAGCTGATTCAGAATTTAAAACCGCACTGTGAGAGTGTATTACTAAAGATTAATTTTGCGAAAAAGTTAAATCACCGACCCATCATTATTTTTCCAGAAACTAACTAGTAATATGTTAGTCTTCATAAAAAACAGGGAAATAAAAAATTCTATCTGTTCTGATATTCACCAGAGGGCACCCTTAAAAAGTTTGAATATTATAAAATTAAAACATTAGGTAATTTAAACAGGTTATCGTATTTTTTCAGTAAAAAATGTTTTTAAACATGTTTTATTATCGAAATATCCGTTATAAAATTCTGCTGCTATCAGCTTTCCCATCGCTTAATGGAATTAAAGCGGGACCACGTAATGTATAGTGTTCTTCATTCATATGATTATCTCAACGCTCAAATTTACAACGAACAAGAAACATGTGCACGATCTTGTATATGTATATTTATTAAAAAATAAATAATTGTATTTCATAATATTGTTTTGAAAACTAAACGCGGCTATTGACTATTACTCCGACTAGGAATAGTTCATTAAACTATGCATAACAACACAATCAACAGATTCTGCAAAAGTTGCGTAACACTTCCACTATTCATCTGACGTGGTTACTAGCGTCTCTGTGGCCGAATGGTTAACGACGTTGCGTTGTAAACCGTCACCTCTCACCGCTGCGGGTTCGAATCCCACTGGGAGCTAGCTCGACTGTAAGTGAGGAAGTGTCGATTCTTAAGGATGGCGGGAGTTGTACAGTACTGGTTCTACCCAGGAAAACTGGGTGGTCTGCCTCCACCACAAAAAAATAATCGACCTTACATGTGTTGAAAATGACGTAAAACACCATACAAACAAACAAAACAAACAAACTGACGTAGTTACCTAAAATCACGCATGCGCATAATATATTTAAACCAATGTTATAATATGAAAGAAATCGCAAACTATTCTCGTCAGTCCATGCAAGCAGGTTTAAAGTGAAAATGAAACTGAATACTTAAACGGAGACGCTAATTTCAATGCTTGCGTTCATAATGCCGAGTCAACGAGGCTCAAACCGCAGAGGGACTATAATCACGGAGGTGTATAGTTGCCAGTATTATTTGTTTTATTAAATTGTAAGTCGCATGAATATGGACAAGTCTTTCATTAAATATAATTTCTCAACGACTTTTGCTAACATATATTGTAAACGGCACTCACTTACGGTTTTTCAATTGCATTTGTTAAGTGTTACTCTAATTACAGTAATACTACTGTATGCTCACTGATTTTTTTATATAACACACGAACTCCAGGGAAAAAGAGTTCACCAGTGTTAAATCGTTTTCGGACTTGAACATTGATGTGATTGTGATATATATAGGACATGAACATTGATAGTGTTTTCCCATAGTGAGCCTTTTTTCTAATTGTAATATTATTCCAGTAATTTCTGTATCTTCTGTTTACGAGTGCCGCCCAGATGACTTCTTACACCATCTGGTTCTTGAATGTAAATAATAAAGATTTATGAAAAACAAAAAAGGGACTATAATCCGTAGAACTACACACGTTCAATGCTTGCTAAGCACTTCAAGACTGCCAACAACAACAACAACAACAACCTTTATTTGGCTCTGGTTACAACATACTAAGTATGGCAACAACATGAGTATAAATTACAAAAGATACATGTGATATGAGTAAAATGAGATGTCAGTTCATACAAGTTTAAACAACGGGTTGGTGGGGCTGGTGGGGGAGTGGGGAGTACTTCTATATACTAATAATAAAATAATAATAGTAATAGTAATAATAATATAATAATAATAATGGTGGGGATGGTGGGGGAAGGGGGAGTGTTTCTATACAATAATAATACTAATAATAATAATAATAATAGTAATAAATAATAATAATTTACGGGCACACATCAATGATCATTAATTGAGATACAACTTGTTGCGTTTGTATCAGTAGGCATACTTTGTCACGGGAGTGCATTTTCTTGCATACCGGAAAAGGATATCCGTCATTTTACCGGGCCTAGATATTTCCATCTCACCCTAGGGTCGAGATAAAATGCACGCGCGACAACATCCGGTATGCAGGAAAACATGCAAAACGTTAGTAGCTGGCGTCGTCAACGCACATGTCTCTGATATGCAAGAAAAAGAATCTATCATGGGCATTCGGTTCATATAGGGAATTCCAACCCTCGGTATAAGTGTTCTAATCGGAACCTCGGCTCCGATAAAAACACTTATACCTCGGGTTGGAATATAAGAATCTTTCATGGGTATCCGGTGAAGATAGGGAATTCCAACACGAGGTATACGTGTTTTTATCGGAACCGAGGCTCTGCCGAGAATACCCATGATAGATTCTTTTTCTTGCATACCAGAGCCAAGTTGCGCGTTGACGCCGCCAGCTACTAACGTTTTGCATGTTTTCCGGCATACCGGATGTTGGCGTGCGTGAATTTTATCTCGACCCTAGGGTGAGATGGAAATGTCTTGCATACCGGACAAGGATATCCGTCATTTAACCGGTTCTAGACATTTCCATCTCACCCTAGGGTCAAGATAAAATTCACGCGCGCCAACATCCGGTATGCAGGAAAACAGGCAGCGTCAACACACAACATGTCTCTGATATGCAAGAAAAAGAATCTATCATAGGTATTAGGCTCAGATATGGCATTCCAACCCTCGGTATAAGTGTTTTAATAGGAACCTCGGCAGAGCCTCGGTTCCGATAAAAACACTTATACCTCGGGTTGGAATCTTATATTCTTTCACCTCATTGGCCAGTGACATAAACGTTTTTGACAGAGGCACGAATTCGGCAAGATATACTTTGATGTCTTACAGATAAGCACGTGCTACATGATTGTACTAGTTTATTTATCAATGGGGACATGTTTATTTGGGTTTGCATTTAGTGGTGATATTAGGTATATGATATACTATTTTTACAAACGGTGACTTACATGGAATAATTATATTCTGCGAAATACAGAAGTACATGGGCATGACAATTGAAAGGTGAGTATATTTATGCATATATATCAGTATATAGGTCGATACAATTATCATTATTAGTCTTTTTTTAAAATAGATTTTGCATTAGGAAAATTGCTACAAGGTAACATATGAATATTGTTTGATTACTTGAAATGTTTTATTACAATGTTAACAAATATGCTCAGTCTTTGCAGTAGAGGTCTGTATTCATTACTGAGTAGCTCTTTAAATTTCCGTATATTTGGGTAAGTGAAATAATATCTAGGTATAAATTGTGTTCTTTTTTCTATGAAAAAAGGACAAATAAGCAAGTAATGAAATTCGTCACCAATGTCGTTTAGTGGGCATAGTGTACATTTTCTTAATTTAAAGAGTGGCCTACTTGTTGATTTAGGAAAGATCTTCAGATAGCTCTAGAGGTTGGTATTATCTTTAAATAAGTTATAGTTTTTCCCTTAAGAGGAGCGTTCAAGTGTTGAACTCCAGTCTTGTATGAATTGATCTATGAGTGTTTGTTTGAATACTATAATATGAATATTGCGCGTTTGTATCTGATGTTGGTTTACGAAAATATCCGCATAACCGGTGTATTCGAGAATTTGTTTGACACAATTGATCCATTTGACGTTGTGGTTCGAGTGAAGCATTTAGTCATAACACAGGTGAGATAATTTGAGTTCCTTACTTAAAATTAGATTATTCCAAAATTTGAGCATTCTGCATTTAACTATTACTTCTATTGGGTATCTACCAAGTTCAGCGTAAAGCATGTATAAAGGGGTACTTTTCCTACTATTTGTTATTTTTCTTAGAAAATCGGTATGTTTTCTAAGTTTTCAAATCCCCATATCTCACAGGCGTAAGTCAGTATTGGTAACACAGTGTGATCAAACAGTTTAAGCTGGAGACCTAGTGGGAGATGCGCATGTAGAGTAATTGCATCGCCTATTTTGCTTGCGTTAGTATATGAGTTCTAGCTTTCAGGAAGCTACCTGAGCTGCTGAAGTGCACACCCAGATGTTTGTAGTCAGCTACAGTTTGCAACTGAGTGTCACCTAATTGGAAGGAGTAATTGTTTGGTATATTCGTACCAAATACTATTACCTTTGTTTTAGATATACTGACTTGCAGTTTCCATTTTGTACACTACTCATTAAAATCATGAAGACAGGATTGCAAAGAGTCAGAGTCTTCAGCAATGAGGACCGTGTCGTCAGCGTACAAGAGAATTAACAGTTTTATCATGCCAAGAAGAAGTCTCTTGTTATTTTCCCATTAATATAATGGGATGCTGGGAATTTTATTTGCACGTTTTATTTCCATACCTTTCTCTGCTAGCCTTATATTTCGGCCACAGAGCTTTCCGAGCATCGTTTATCTCTTTAGGACAGTCCCTCGAGAAGCCAATGTTGGTGCCCTTTAACATGTATGAAAGTTTCATAATCTCGTTTACGTCACCAGGAATGCTGAACGTGACGAGTAGTTGTCTGGGTTTATTGGCCGAGTCCGTTGGTCTGTAAATTCGACCTAGTCTGTAGGCTCTCGTCACTGTAAATTCAGCATAATTTAATTTGAGATTTTAATGACTTTTTTTTTACAATTCTGTACATTCTTCTCCGACAGACTCAGGAATGCCCGAAATGACAATATTCGTTTCCCGTTGTCTGGCCTCAAGCTCGATAGTTTTATATTCTAGTAATTTCAATCGCTGATCCGTGACTTCATGACTTGCGGAGCTGATATATATTTGACTCTATGGTATCTAGCCTGTCATTAAACCCAAGTGTGACATGTTTTCCAATATAATATTAAGTTTATCATCTATAGGCAGAGTTTTCATTTCGTCTGTATTAAGGTTTGAATACTGTATAGTATCGGCTGGCTTTTCTCCATCCGTCGGCGTGGATGATTGGCGCGGGCGTTTCCTTTGTAGCGGCGTATAGCCATCTGATAATGGGGCGTATTTACCCGAATAAGGTATACTGTATAGTATCGGCTGGCTTTTCTCCACCCGTCGGCGTGGATGACGGGCGCGGGCGTTTCCTTTGTAGCGGCGTATAGCCATCTGATAATGGGGCGTATTTACCCGAATAAGGTATACTGTATAGTATTGGCTGGCTTTTCTCCACCCGTCGGCGTGGATGATTGGCGCGGGCGTTTCCTTTGTAGCGATGTATAGCCATCTGATAATGGGGCGTATTTACCCGAATAAGGTGCAGAACCTTCAAGTGTTGCACTTCTGAATGTTGCCGCATAGGTATTCTCTTTATGTGCATCCATGATTTAGTTTTCAAGTGGGATTATACCTGTTTTTTTAAAGTTTTTGTTGATTTTGTCACCCGCTCGAGATCAATGGACCGCCATCTTGGTTTACCCACAATTCCTCCTCCTAACGGCATTGAAGGCCATGTGTGCCTTTAATGCCGACTGAAACCCAGTAATTAGAGTGGTTATATTCATTCTGCTCATTTTCTAACGCTAATTCTGCACGCGATGCGAATGGTGTAAGCTATTGTCATACAGAACGGATTAGATTAAACATAATTGATTATGATGAAACGAACGCTGATCGATTGATTAGCTCTGCAACTATTAATCATAAATGGTAAATCAGATTGCAGTCACGGGTGTTTTGAATTGTATTGTTTTGTACTACTATTAAAGAAAAATAGCTCGGTTATATTTTCATTCAATTCCTTTACATTCTCGTCAGACCATTCAAACTGGTGTCTGCAAGAACGGCTTACCGATCTTGGAAAAATTTAATAAGTTTGCAAAGCAGAAACGCCTAGGAGGTTTAATTGTCATTATCGACTGTTGCTTTTAATCCAATATCAAATTTCAATTAAACACCTTGTATGGGGTCCAGTGTGGTGGGATTAAACCGATTCATGTGACTTGGGTTTTTTCATTAAACCAATTCATGTGACTTTATGTTACGAAACAAGGAACACAATGAATAAATGGTTTAGTAAAGCGTCTAATATAGTGGCATGGCCTTACTAACACAAATCGTAATAGGAACCCAACTTAGATAGAATATGTCCTGTCCGTTTAATGTACTCCAACTTAGATGGGTATGTTCCCCGAGCTAATTATTATGGGGTCTATGTTGCTCAACTTATTCGTTTCTCTAGAGCTTGTAGTTGTTTTGAGGACTTTAATATTCGTAATATAAAAAGCTACTATTAACTTCGAAACACCTTTGCAAAATTGTATTATCGTAACCCTGATCTATTTTTAAAATATAAAAGTAAGTTAAGAACTCTTCTGAGACAAATGAATTGAATTGAATGTTGTTTAACGGCTCATCAACACAGTATAGGTTATTTAGAGCCGCCCCAGAGAGAGGGGAAGGATACATAGGAATCCGAGAATCTGCCCTACTCTTATTATCGAATAGATTCCTATGGTTCTTTAACGTGCTCGGAGGATAGACCGATACACGGGACCGCCCGGTTTACGTCCCCATCCGACGGACGAGGCTATGGGAAAGTGTCTTGCCCAAGGACACACCGACGGTACTCAGTGGCACCATGGAGGATTCCGGTTACAAATCCGCCGCGCTACCGACTGCGCCACGCCAGCCCTATTCTTCTGAGACAAGGTTTTAAAATATAAAAGTAAGTTAAGAACTCTTCTGCGACAAGGACTATCACAACCTGACGTCTATGGTGATGTTTATAGGTTATTACTAATCAATATTCGGACGTGAATTTGTGAGCTCCGTATTTCTGTTATTTTTTACGGATTATCTGAGGCTTTCTATTGTGAAAATTATATGAAATTTGAGATAATAATTCATAGTTTTGTAATATTTATTTTTTGGATTTACTGTGCTTTTAAAAAGTTGATATTTGTGGGAGAAAAAAACTAATCAAAAGTGTATCAGTTATAAAGGAAATAAACTCATGTATAAAGAACTTCTTTGTGCTTTATGCTTCGCGCCCATCCTGCCAGTGTAAAAGACATTAGTTCACTCCTAGTGGGCCACTTGGAGTTTATTACATTTAATTTCTTGTGATCTATCTGGATGTTGGATAGTGTGGAAATTCAATGTCAAATAAGAACGAACGAAACGTGTTAATTGTAGGATTTCAAAGAAAGCTCTCTATGCCTTGTGCTTGTTAACAAAGATCACAACAATACAGAGAATTGTATTATTGCCATCATGGAACAGACAGATTAACGCTCAGGTCAAACTTTCCGTGGCGGACAAAATTGAACTGGAAAATTGTGCTTTGTACAGCTGTTACAGGTTTAAATTTTGTAAGAGTAAGTTAAAAAATTCGTGGAATGACTGTTATTTGATATGATAATGAATCTGTTTGAAAATTATTCATGAAATAATAAAATCGCAAAGGATAGTTCTATATAAAAAGGACAGTTGCAACACAAGAAAATGAATCCTAACCAAAATACTGATGCGAACCCAAATGATGGCAAACTGTATAACCTTAAATATTCGTCAAAGTCTGATGCCATTACAGTAACTGTTCACTCAGAACATACATACAATGAAAAAAAAAACATCTTAGAAGACCTCTATGTCTTTCACATTAATAAGAACGGGAATGGAATTGAGGCTCAGGTAACGAAAAACGACAAGAAGGTTGCTCTATCACTGTATGATATTAGAACGATATTCATACAAGGTAAAGGCTGTTGGAATTGGGAACTCCGAGTGTTCAGACCGTTGTCTGAACGTCTAACCCATTCAACTCCACAAACTGAAGTAACCGCGGTAAACGAAAACGTACGTTGTATATCATCAGCACAAGTGCTCACGCCTTCGGAATGTAATCGAAATGAATCGCATCTACAGATGATTCAATGTCTAGTCCAAATCAGCAAAGAAATGGGGGAAATGAAATGCATGATCATTCTGGAAATGCACAGCCTACATGTCATGGAAACAGTACAAATGTGACGCCTTCTGCAACTAACTCTCCACGAAGCCCACTGTTTTATCTAAGTCAAATGATAAACAGTTTGCGTAATCCTAAAAACAGACAAACTCCCAAGAGTGTGAACAGTAGACAGCTTGATTTAGTTTCAAGTACTAAAAGCGTGATCAGTGAGGAACCCAATAAAGACATGGCATCTGTTAAAGAACCATATCGATCGACGGTATCTGACATAAGCAACACGCCCAAGAGTGGAAACAGTAAACGGAAAAATCACCGACCAAATTTCGCATCTGAGGAACTAGTAGGTGATGACTATAAAGACGATGAAGAGACCACCCTTAAGCAACAATTCCAATCAAGGGAGGCCCATTCAGATTTAACTGTGTTAAGTGCTGATCCAAACTTGGATGATGAAACCCTCTTAAAGCAACCATTCCAATCACTCGTGTCTGATTCACGACAATATTCTTTAACTGAGTTAAGTGATACTTCAACAGATGTTGATATGTCTCTCGGTAACATAAGAAACGAAGAGGAAGGGATGACAAGTGAGATTACGTCTGAAATGACATTCGGTGAATCTGCTAAATTGCCTCATCCAGTCTCAATCGTAAGTCCAAACCTTATGGAAGATACTGCTGAAAACGTGTACAAAATACTGATAGATCACCAGAAGAAGGAAAATAATGAATTACAACATTCGCTCAAAGAGCTTCTTTCTCAAACCAAAATATTAAAAAGCGAAAATGAGAAGTTGTTACGCATTTTGCAAGATGTTACAGGTGAATAGGAGTCAATTAGTAAAACATTAAGTGAGCAGTGTCAGCAAATGGAGGAAAATGACAGTGCTATGGCACAAATTAAATAAAATCTCTGCAAATCGACAGCTGAATGCCTTATTTATGAAGAAAGCAACGTTAAGCTTAAGAAACAAATTGAACTCCTCTCAAAAGAGAAAACAGATTTAGTTGGTCAATTGATGAAATCAAGAGAGGCTTGAGATAGCATCAAATCAAAAGTAGAAAGTGCAACGGAAAATGTAATAGTCAAACTTGCTAGTGAAGTAGGCGATCTTAAGGAAGTACTAGTCAACGAGTTGTTAGATATAAAAAATCAGATACATAGATCTATGGCTCAGACAAATGACTCAAAGACTGACAAATCAAAGTCAAAGGATCAACCCATAAACATCGGTCGAAACTTAAATCAGCCAGATAGGACCAATCCGAGGAACAAAGGCTCGTCTAATAATGATGCGCGTAAATACACAGCGTTCATAGCAGGTGACTCGATGACAAAGATTTTGAGTTCAGCAAGGATGTCTGATCCAAAACTGATAGCAAACATCAGAAGTCATTCAGGAGGAAGAATAAGAACTATTGAAAACACGATTATAACAATGGCAGACACAGATCCGGATTACATAAAGAACGCAGATGCCATTATCCTGACGTCGAAACAAACAACGTATCTGATGCCGATTTATGCGAAGATATTACTGATGGATTCAGAGACACAGTAAATACTATCCAAATCATTAACCCAAAGGCAAAAATTATAGTGTCCTCTATTTTGCAAAGAAGAAAGACAAAGTTGTGAATGATATCATAAATAGAACAAACAATTCCTTAGAAGAAATGTGTATGAAGGATGGGCACCACTATCTCAATAACGATGCAAACTTCACCAAGTTTGGAATGCCTGACACAACAATGTATCGTGACAACTAACATTCAAACACAAAAGGCGGTAACACTTTAGGCATTAGCATGAGGAATGCATTCAATACAGTTCTTGGAATCCCGTCAACTCAAGATAACGAGTCAGGGAATAGTAATGAGTATTTTCGTCGAGGGAGGTTTTCAGGGGGAGAAGTACTCAAGACAACACGGAGATGATGTACAAGCCACAACCATCGTTCTACACACCACCTTGGATGAAGAACCGCAAGCTATTGGGTCCTCCGGGACATCAGCGGGCGTGAAACAATGTACTTTGACGGATTTTGACAAAAACAAAGACACTGAAAACTGTTCTATAAATTGCATTTGTTCTTGTTCAAATCATTGTGTTAATAATGCCTGTTTGTGCTTAAACCATGAGGCCCAGTATTCTGTTAATAATTATGCTAAAAATGATACTTATAACAGTCTCTTGAATTCCTAATGTAGTCCAAGTCATCACGCTACTAAATTAAATGAAACTGAAACTGATACTGTTACTGCTAATTTTAATGCTATTACTAATTGTAATCAACATCCAACTTTTGACACATGGTTTACACAAAAAGGGCTTAATATAATTCACCTCAATATTCATTATCTTTATCCTAAGCTGGATGAGATTAAACTTCTTATATCACAACAACAACATATTGATATTATATGCTTATGTGAAACATTTCTGAACAATACGTTTTCGGACAATGAACTTCGATTAGAAAATTTCAAACTACTTAGAAAAGATAGAATTACAAATGGCGGTGGATTAATTATTTACGTCAGAGAAGATATACCATGTGTTCAAAGATTTGACCTTGAAAATAGTTCAGTTGAATCTACATGGCTTGAGATCCAACAACCTAATACTAAACATTTTCTACTATGCTATACATACAGACCACCATCTTCAAATGCACACTGGATAAATAATTATACAGCTGCATTAGAGAAATCATTTTCAGAAGAAAAAGAATGTCTTGTCCTTGGTGACTTTAATTTCGATTTACTGAAATCAGATAGGAATGCCAAAGCATGGCTTGATCTCATGGAGTCTGTCAATCTAACTCAATTGGTAACCAAACCCACTAGGGTAACAACTTGTT
>JAWPHD010021122.1:0-29308 GCA_037043455.1 Cyrtodaria siliqua | reverse complement strand
CAACCTATGGTCTTAACTGTAGAAGGCAAAAGTTATTGGACAACAGACTGACGACGGACAATGCACCATCTCATAAGCTCACACGGCCCCCAGCCAATAGAGCTAAAAATCAACCTACGTAATCCATTATTTATCTCTGTGTCCGACATTGTCTTTTTCTGTTCCTGGCGTCGCCGTGTCGCCACTGGCTCCTCCTTAGGTTTGTCCAACGTAACCTTGGCAACATCATTACCTAAATCGTCAACAGCCTTTGCCTGTATAAATCCAATAGTCATTTTATAATATGTACATAGTCCAACTTCGGTAACTCGAACGCCGATTCCTCAAATACAATTGGTTACTTCAGCACATACTCCGGTTTCGGCACAGCTCCTATATAATTCAATGTAATTCACCCTTGGTCGTTCGAATATTATTTCTCAAATACCACCCCAAACGCTAAGGCTTTTTACGGTCCAGAGAACTGTTAATGTGTTATATTACTCACTGAACGCTTGAAGGTGTGATCCGTTTCCATGTGACATTGATTGTACACGACGTAAGTTCAATCGAGGCGTGAAAGAAAACCAAGAGGTGTAAAAATAATGTCGATTAGCGATAATAAAAGATGAAATGTTTAATTTGTGTAAAAAAAAATCATGAATAATTATAATCAATTAAACACATTTGATTTTCCATTGTATACAGGTATATTCAGCTGTAAAATATATATATATACTAAAAGACTTTATAAACGCATATTATCCCCATTTCCTATTGATTTGTGCCACCCTATTGAATTCGTGCTCTTACAATTGACATAATAACACCACTTGTGTACTTTTGTGCGTGTCCAAATTCTATTCAATTATTGCCAAGGTTTTCTTCCTGTCTACAAAACTCGCGAAAACCACCGGAAATGAGGGTAAAACAGGTAAAACACATGTTGTCAATATACTGCAATTTAACGTTTTTATACAACAAAATCTTACCAGCATGTGCTACTCTTGCTATTTTTTTTATAAGAAAGTAAAACAGGTCAAGTCTATTTCTCACTCGCTTACATTTTAATAAAATATTACAGCCAAATGCCTGATCAGATTTACACATTTCCCACTGGGGACCTCTTTTTGGATAAGCCAATCAAAAAGCATGAATTCAATAGGAAGCTTCTGGCTGATTTAGATCAGTTGACATGACCTACTTTAAGCCAGCTTTTTCACTTTCTCTTTGGCATCTAAAGGTTATTTGATGATAGTTTATAGTTATTGAAATGTTTATCTAATTATATATTAAAGTATGTTTTTAATACCTTCAATCTATAATGCGCATGCGCAGATCGATCTGTTAAGGGGCACAAATTACAGGAGAAGAGCATATATTATTTCCAAAATGTTATCTCCTTTGAAGAATAGAAAATCAAATCAACCATTTTTTTTAAATTTTATATCTCTTCCGTACATTCTGATTTTAATGATGGAAAGGTGACAAATAAGCTAAAAAATATATTTGGTATACAAAAATCTAATTCTAAACAAGAGGTCAATGACCTTGAAGCTCTACTGATTGATTTTGATTCCAGGAAGTAGTCGCTACAGACTTGTTTTTTGAAAATCTATTTTTAACCGTGGCGGCCATCTTGAATTTCCGGCCGACCTGAAATTTTGCTAAGATCAATAAGACATTAAGAGCAACATTCCTGTGAAGTTTCATGAAAATCCGTCAGGTAGTTTCAAAGAAGTAGTCGCTACAAGTTTTCATTATATAACTCTATGTAAACAAAGCAGCCATGTTTAAGGTCAAATCAAAACGATTTTCGACAAGGACCAACATCATGTCATACTGATCATTTTAGAAAAAGTCCCATATCAATATCTCTTATTGTTTTGAAGAAGTAGTCGCTACAAACTTATTTATTTTAAATCTATTTTTAGCTGTGGCGGCCATCTTGAATTTCCGGCCGACCTGAAATTTTTCTAGGATCAACTAGACATCAAGAGCAACATTCCTGTGAAGTTTCATGAACATCCGTCAAGTAGTTTCAGAGGAGTAGTCGCTACAAGTTTTTACTATATAACTCTATGTAACCAAAGATGGCCACTGGCAGCCATGTTTAACGTCGAATCAAAATAATTTTCCACAAGGATCTACATCATGTCATGCTGATCATTTTAGAAAAAGTCCCATATCAATATCACTTATAGTTTTCAAGAAGTAGTCGCTACAAACTTATTTTTTAAAAATCTATTTTTAGCTGTGACGGCCATCTTGAATTTCCGGCCAACCTGAAATTTTGATAGGATCAATTAGACATCAAGAGCAACATTCCTGTAAAGTTTCATGACAATCCGCCAAGTAGTTTCAGAGGAGTAGTCGCTACAAGTTTTTACTATATAACTCTATGTAAACAAAGATGGCCACTGGCAGCCATGTTTAACATTGAATCAAAACGATTTTTGACTAGGATCAACATCATGTAATGCTGATCATTTTAGAAAAAGTCCCATATCAATATCACTTATAGTTTTCAAGAAGTAGTCGCTACAAACTTATTTTTTAAAAATCTATTTTTAGCTGTGACGGCCATCTTGAATTTCCGGCCGACCTGAAATTTTTCTAGGATCAATTAGACATCAAGAGCAACATTCCTGTAAAGTTTCATGACAATCCGCCAAGTAGTTTTAGAGAAGTAGTCGCTACAAGTTTTTACTATATAACTCTATGTAAACAAAGATGGCCGCTGGCAGCCATGTTTAACGTTGAATCAAAACGATTTTTGACTAGGATCAACATCATGTCATGCTGATCATTTTAGAAAAAGTCCCATATCAATATCACTTATAGTTTTCAAGAAGAAGTCGCTACAAACTTGTATTTTAAAACTCTATTTTTAGCTTTGGCGGCCATCTTGGATTTCACATCAACATGAATTTTTGCTAGGATCAACTAGACTTTATGGGCAACATTTCTGTAAAGTTTCATGAATATCCATCCAGTAGTTTCAGCTGTGAAGTCGCTACAAATAAAAGTTTACGGACAGACGGACGGACGGACGACGGACGCCGCACCACGGCATAAGCTCTGCTGATCTCTGATCAGTAGAGCTCAAAATACAGAAAATAATGTATATAATTATACATTTTTAAAGTCGGATAATTCAATATCGATGTCTCTTTACAGTCAATATGTGAAGTTACTATCTTTACCTGTTCCAAAGATACAGCCATTTGACCATAGTATACATCATGTTATCACTTTCCGACTATCTACACATTTTTTCAAGGTAACGAGAACTAAATGAACTTTTACGCTTGACTTCTCAAGAAAAATTTATTTCTAAACATATAAGTGTGCAACATTTCTTATAAATACTTCTGATCATACAAGGAATATTTTATAAGGATAAAAATTAAAGCAAAACTGGTTATCAGGTTACAGAATTCTTTTCCAAAGGAAGATAAATAGCAATACAAGGGATGACAGCAATAGTTCCACATGTTAAAGTTGATAACTTCATCCAACAAGCAGTACATCACTAGTCACAAATAGTAACAAAATATAACAAACAAAAGCATAATTAAATGGACATGTAATCTGCATGAAGAATTGCAGAGCAAAAGTACAACACAACTATTTTATCAATAGTGTGGTATAGGAACTTCAGAAGCACCGGTTTAAACAAGAGCACCGCCTAGCGGGACATGTACGCTCGTTGTTTCACAGTTGTAGACCTAACACTTTGAAAGTTATTCACCATAATCACTTGTTAAAAGGCAAGGTTAACTTAAAGGCCACTAACCAAAAAATTTGAATCAAAGAGTTATGGGCCTTATAAGATTTATTCAATAGATCATGCTGAAGATGTCTACAAAGTTTCATTGCTTTAGACCTTATACTTTGAAAGTCATTGGCAAGGTGAAGTTCCAGGTTAAACCTTTGTTCAAAGAGAAATAATTAAAATAAGAAAATCGGTAGAACCGATAGATAATTCTCCCCGAAATGAAAACTATCCTCAACTTATCATATGACCTTGTATCGCCCAGCAGCTTTCAATCTGCAGTTCAAATGGTAGTTTTGGACTTATGCTTCGGACAAGAATTACAAGTATAAAATTACAAAGGGCAATAACTCTAATTTGAATGACGACAGAGTTATTGTTCTTGCACTCTGCACTTCCTCTAAGTGCCCTCTATATTGTCTTAACTTTCATTGCAGTCCCATCAGTAGTTTTGAAGAACGCAAGGACGGACAAAGCGGCGACTATATGCTCCCCCGAAAATTTCAGGGAGCAGAAAAAATTGAATTACAGATTTATTGGCCTTTACCAGATGTTTTGACTGGATTATGCTGAAAATGTGTACAAAGTTTCACTGTTGTAGACCTTATACTTTAAAATGCCACTACATAATTTGTCCCTAAGGGCATATAAAAAAGCATGCAGTAACCATTGCACCTTTTATCCGTCTCAACATACTGACCTCGTCTTTCTTCGGTGTTGGTGATTCAGATTTTGGAAAGACATCATCCGACTTAGGTGTTCCTTTATCAAATTCCACTTTGGGCTCTGATGAGCGTTCCTCCAGCTCATCTTCAGAGTCATCTGCATACGACTTGGCAACCTAGTGAAGTATTACAAACGGCATTTATTTTGAAGACAGGTCTTAATGTTCAAGCCAGATTTGGCCTTGAACTTTGGATACTTGATTTAAGAAATAATGTGATAACAGTGGCTGTTGGAGAATGTTGTCTGTTTTAGATGTTGTTTATTATTTTCTAATTAAACGCAAATGTACTTATTAATGTATTATCAGGGCTCAATCTGCTGAGAAAAAAGACCGCCACATTATACTGTACCTTTGCTTTTCATGGGGCCCGGGATAATAAGACGTGAAAGTATATTAAAAACAAATCAGCTCTTTCCTTTAGTCACTACACAATTCTATTTCAACAACTAGCTTCCATTTATTATAAAACTTATTCTTTAAAACATAATGTTTGCCTGCAGCAACATATTTTTCTTTAAAGCCACAAACTGTTTATTTCAAACTCAATGGAGAGGATACACACTTGGTCTAGCAGTGCATAAGCAACAGGGATAAGTGTGCTAAAAGTCGTATATCAAACTGCTGACTTCTCACTGTATGATACAAAAAGGAAAACTTAAAAATGACTGAGAACTGCTCCTTCATTTGGGCAATAACTTCTCCCTTGAATCTGAACCTGGCTTGAGCCCTGATGTAGTGTATTAGGGTTTAATATAACCATCAAATATGTATTAAATTACCTGATGTCACCATGTGTTGACTTAATTATAACTTATCCTTCAGCTAAAAGGTGTGCAAGATGGTTAGCCATTTTTGACATCTGACTAACTATAAATAAATGATTTGGTCATGCAAACATTAAGTTTTATGCATAAAGATAAGTGTTCCTGGGACACAACAAAATAGTACATTTAGTTCAAATATTGTTCACAATATGGTTCTATCTGTTTGACATAGTTCTATTACGGTATATTCTTTTGATTCGATTCTGAAATTCAAGTTTTAAGACTTGTGAAAACTTTGTCAGCTGTTCCATTTTTCATTTTAATTCTGCCTTTAATTTCATCATAATACTAGAAGGCCACTCACTACCTGCATGTCGAGTCCTATGGTGCAATAGTTCATATTTTTGATCTGACCATCACCGATGTCAATCCCATGAGATATTCATTCCTTACATACTTACCATTTAATTTATGTCATTAACAGTGGGTGGGGGTGCATGTCGTAATGGAGACTGGACATGACCTATATTTCATCCAAAGTATGTCACAGAAACCCAAAATTTTGCACATAATGTTAGATGTATATAAGAAATATTCTGGCGGAGTTGGGTGAAAATCCTGCAAGAAAGAAGCAAGATATGTATGTCGTAGCAGATACCGAACATGCCCTATATTTCGTCAAAAGTAGGTCACAGTGACCCGAAATGTTGCACTTGATGTTAGATGCCTATTAGGAGCATTCTGGTGAAGTTTGATGAAAACCTTCAAGTAATGAAGAAGATATAAATAAATGAAAGTCGGACTCATGGACAGACTAATGAACTGACACGCGTACACCATGATGACAATGTGATCGCTAAGTCGAGATCCGTAAATGGGCTCAACAAAAATTAAATGCATGCACATACCTGTAAATACTTCTTTGTTGGCTTCTTTTTAATTGACTGACTGAATGTTTTCAATGAATTAATGACAGCTTCTGGGTTTTCCTTTTGTTCCTCTTTACTGAAACATAACAAAGGACTTGGTAAATGAACTGTCATACTTAAAATACACACACTGTATTGATGTACTCTATTAATCTTGGTTCATCTGAATATCAGAATATTTGCTACAAATCATAATTATTAAATTATTTTTAAAAAAAAAATCATGTTATTACAAGAATTGTCAAGCACACCACAGGAGTATATAATTAGGAAGAGAAACTGTAAGAGTTTCACATTCCAATCCTATCTACTATGTACTGTACCAAAATATTTATGTTGTAAAAATGTTAAAATAAAGTATATATTTTAACCATTTATTTAAATACAATGTCATTTTTACATTAAAGTTGTATGTAAATATTTAAATAATAAGTGAATTAAAACAGAGATTTTGTTTTCTTGATACTATATAGATTAATTATGTCTATAATTAATCTATATAGTATCAAGAAAACAAAATCTCTGTTTTAATTCGCTTATTACATGTATTATTCAAATATTTACATACAACTTTAATGTAAAAATGACATTGTATTTAAAGAAATTAAAGAAAATGCTTCAAGACTGTTGTATGTATCTTTAAAGTTGGTGAGGAAGAATAAATTAGGGCTTCAACATTCACCCCATAAAATTCCGCTTCAAACAAAGTTCAAAATATATAAAGTTATTCTATTACTGTTAGAGTCCCTATCCCACCATCAACAGACACATTTTACAACAGGTGTGCACCATTTCTAAACCTTCTGACAACAAAGTATATATATAACTTACATATTTTGAAAATCCAAACTCTTTAACCAGCCAGGCCAAACCCCAAAACTGGAGCGTCGAAATTAGGTGACAATAGTGCTCTGCAAACATGTAACAATAGCGCCTAAAGAATTCTCAACTACTTACGTGATAGTTGACCCTTTTAACAGAAGTTCCCATGCTGGTGGCAGGCCCTTAAAGTCACCGGTACCTTTGTCAAAGCCCACATGGAAATTGTGTTGCACCATGTAGGGAGCACCGATTTCCATGTCCTCACTAGCACTGCTGGACGACTTGGTAGCCTTTACCTTGGCATTTCCATTGGATTTTTGCCCAAACAAAGGCATCTTGCCCTGAGAATGAAACAAATAGAAATGTATCAGTATACAGAATAATGAAATTCATATCCAATGCGAATAACAATCTTGAGGAAGCGGCTGAGCATCAACATGACTGCCTACTAATCAATGGTCACAGAAGTGAAGGATAAATCTTGTTTGAACAGTAGCAAAAACATGATTCTTGAACAGGACAATTTTAATTATTTCAAGAAAAGCTATGCTCATTATGCGTTAGTTAGCTAACTGACTTACCTGTAAGCATCTACGTTAAATACCTGTTATCACAATTTCAGCTTAGTAAAACTTTAGATGAAAATATTCAGATTGATTCACATTGGTCGGATTGATCCTGTGAAACCTGTCTGGAGCTCAACCCCCAGATCTTTGGACTATTGTTCTGTTGCTCTACAGACTAAGCTTACCGACCAGACTATGCTACATCAATCTACCTGTTAGATATGTTTAATCCGTGACATATCTACTTGCAGGACATTAATTTGTCTTCCTATATTGGAGATTAAATTTGCATTTTTCATTTACGAGAAGTTCACAGGTATGAAATAAATTTTAATTAACAATTACTAGCCCAACATTTAATGTTAGTGTCACAAATCGTAAGTTTCTACATCCCACTTATCTTCAGATCACCAACTCCTCAACTAGCTCGCCATTACAAATGCCATAAAAACCTACACTACAATAAATAAACAAAATATGATTTACTAACTGAAGTTTTACTCATGATTAGTCCTGTATGTGAACAAATTCAATCATAGAAATGGAAATTTGAGCAACTTAAACAAGGACTTTTCCTCCAAAAATGATGCCACTTCCTTGTCCAGAGTGGAGCAGGAAACAAAACTTTACTACGTCACATCCTATGTCTTCTGCACACTACACAAATATATGACACAACAGGCCTAAAACAGGAAGCAGTGTGTGGACAGGGAAAATTAATACGGTGAAGTTGAAGTTCATAAACACACGATCATCTGAACTTGGGTTTTTCATTTTTGTTTTCAAAGTTTCTGTATCTCATTCTAGACTTTCAGAACTATTTTCTTGTTTCTTTCTCAGATTTCTGATTTAAAACAACATGCAGTTAGTTTGATGTTTTAAATTAAATGTATAATCCTCGAATATATGCTTTAAAGAAGTAAAAAATTGGTGTTTAAAACTTTTTACCTGTTTACGAAGTTAGAACCGGAAGTTAAAACTTCAGGAAACTAAGGGGCACAACTCTCATAGTTCCAGAGTTATCTGAGCGAGAGAGGCCCGTGATCTGGCCGGGTCGGGCCGGGTGAGTAACGCTTCAACAAAGCAACAAATAATTTAACTACTGCATTTAAGAGCGCAAATTGGAATATAATAGAACATACTAATAACCAGCTGTAACAAATCGTCACCTTACAGGCTGTAGATAGTTGTCAAGGGCTTAACCAGACGGACATAAACTCCAACAAGTATACTTTTAAAACCTCTGCACGCCGGAAATAAAGGCGTTATTGGATTTAAACTCATGTTAAATAAAAAAATAAGTATGTGTATATATCTACTTGTGTAGGCTATATCTTAAGATAAGTCTATACATATGCGTCATATTTATCGGTTGTCGATATAACCTTTCAATAAGAAACCCTGTGAACACTGGCACTGGAGTCGTAGATATTATATATAAAAAAATAAATACGATATCCCCCTATTAAATATGTAACACATAGTCATAGATAATAGGGTGATATCGTATTATTATTTTTTATATATATAATATCTGCGGCTCCAGTGCCAGTGCCTGTGAAATATATCATTCAAGGGCGGGTCCAGTGGGAGGTTGCGGATCCGCCCCACCCACTTCCCAACCCTACCTCATTCTAAAATCCGGCAAACATAGTCTAATGGGGGACAGGTTACCACTTAGCCAGACGCTCGACATTTCCCACCGAGGATGCCACTACCAAATCTCCACCCCCATAAAATCTGAGAAGTTGTGAAAATTCATGTGAAAAGTGAGTGTTTCTTTGGAGGAGGATATCAACTGTCACCCTTCCCCTCCACCTCCCTCTACTCCCACACATCAACCCTCTCCTAAAATCTGAGAAGTAATATGAAAATATGTGTGAAAAGAACGTGTCTGTGTTTGGTTGCAATTGTTTTTTAAAAGTTGTGCCCCGACCACCTCCTCCCACCCACACCAAAACATCTAAAATATGTTCCCCACCACCCACCCACCCCACCCCAGCACACTCGCCAAGTATCCTCCCCTAATCTCAAATCCTACATGTTAAGTTCGATGATACACGCTATGATATCATTTACATTATACACACAGCACGTTTGATTCAGATAACATACAACAACATTACTTGTTTATAAATATGCTCCGTTTTGTATATAGTCCCTTTTGTACATCTACCGTTCCATAATAAAAATAATTTTTAAAAAATACATTTTCTATAAATGAATATGATCTAAAGTATACGTTCCTATTTCGGGAGGATCAAACTTGATTTAATATCAACATCAAAACAGGTTGCTTGCTATATATAGGCCTACACTTTTATCCTGAGATAAGTTTTCTAGTTATTGTTCTGGAACCGGACTTGGGAAATTCCCTTTTGGTCTGGGCGTTTGTTATATTTTCAATGAATTCAAAACATACTGAATTGGCTTTTGTTTTTTTCATATCCTGGTGTCTACATACTGTATATCCATGAGTGTAGAGTATATCGATATACAGCCTGGTCCGTATCAAGATAGACGTGTGGGCGGCGTGACTCGATCAATTTTTATTTTAATTATATGCAAGCAGTTTTAAAGTCAAAATGATGCAGGATTAATAAAACGAGGCGATAACTTTAATTATTGAAGTACAGACTCTGTTGCACCTGTTGGTTATAAGGTGGAAGGACTATAAACCTTAGAACACCCCACCCACCACCCATCCCCACCCCACCCCCATACACACACATACAACTCCAGATCACCGTGTGTTCCTTTAAAGTTTTGAACCAAAAATCAGATTTGAGAGCAGTGGGTCGGCGCGGTTATGCAAAATGAGAGCCGTTATAAAGACCACAGATCTAATAAGAAATGTAATACAAATAACTGTGTTTCAATGTGTCATGGTTATTCTACATACATTTTAAATAATGTAGTTGTGCAGTTTAATCAACAATTATAAAGTAGTTTGCAACAACAACACAAATGCTTTGAACCTTCCAAATATCTACTATTAATGAGTTACAAATATGACAAAATCAAACACACTTCTTTTACCCATGGTATGGTGGGCATACACTATTCCAATACCCTTAATTTGCCTCTTTCATTTCGCGCAGGTGGAGCGTAGCTATATATGTATACGCCATCTGTCGGGCAGGTAAATATAAACAGAAAACTGGAAACGTGACAAAATGGCGAAACAACGTTCATGTACATATATTCAGTAATAGCTAAAATTACGTATTGAGTGACAGCTATACAATACTTTAGTGATCTCGTAGCTATACGATTCACGCTTCTACCAGTGCACCTCACCAGGATACTAAAGTATTTTCAAAGGTAAAAATTGTTGAACGTGTCATTTATTTCCTTTTATTTTGTTTTTACCTTAGATGTAATTTACAGTAGCATGGTGTTCTATGTAAATGGTTTGACGAAAAAAACTGTAAACAATATTTAAAGAAAAAGGAAACTCAAATGCTGTCTGTGACCTTTCTACTAAATTGTTATGATATAAAATGTAATCAGTATTACGTAAACATGTCAGAATTCGATTTGAAAAGATGGGTACCCTAATTGAGCTTATTATTGTTTAAGTTCTACGGTTTCAAGGTATGCACATTGTGTATTCTGTATTTGTTAGTAACTGGTATAAGATTCAATGAGTGACCATTTCTAGAAACAATAATGTACAACAGACTCATCAGACCATGGATATATGCAGATCTATGATCAGACTAAAAATTAATGAATTGTATAAACGGCTTCAAGGTAACGGAAACTGCATTTATGGAGACTAGGTGATACATTTTAAAGATCATAAGGAAATTGTCAACATTTTTTAATTATTTTGAAATATCCTTTTATTTACTATAAAGATACTTATTTTTTTTCAATATTTTATTATATGTACCTAAATTCATCACATCTATTAAATAATTATCATATTTTAGCAGCGATGCATACTGTTTTATAGATTGGACACTACGTGATACCATAGAACCCTCGAGCTGCGATAACAGTGTTAAAGGCAGACTATGCTTATTTAAGCGTAAAATTACGAATTATTACTTATGTTAGGGAATTACGTAATCCAATCAGGTGAAAAGTTGCCAAATAAACCTATTTTATCTTATAAAAAACAACTGATTTGCGTTTTGCGTAAATCAGGTAGAGTTCAGGGCATACTCGACACAAAGTCGAATAGAATGTATGCCTAGTAGAAGTAGTAGTAGTACCTGCATTTCTTTTAAAGAGAAAGAACCCACCAAATAACTGCAAAATTACACTATAAAACTGTTCATCGAAACTATGTCCAGGTGTTCATATCATATAATAACGTATATGTGATCCGGCCAGGGGTCGAACCCCGACAAACACGCCCACTGATTTTTGCATTCAGTTGTGTATGTATTAAAAATTAAGGTTAGTTTAATGCCTTTTAGATATCATTGAATTACATAGGGAAATCTCAAACTAACATAATTACCAGATTTCTTTACTCAGAATTTGCAATATAAAATCTTTACATACCAACCTGAGTAGTAGGAGCAATAAATAGTAAAATAAATCTATATAAGGTTAATAAAAGCTTTTTTCCTTTCATTATGTATCAGTATTTGTTGTGTTTATATCATTATGTGTGGTGATTATATCAATATATGAGGTGGTTCTGTCATTATTTGAGGTGATTATATCATTATATGAGGTGGTTGTGTCATTATATGAGGTGATTATATCAACATGCGACGTGGTTCTGTCATTATATGAGGTGGTTTTGTCATTATATGTGGTGCTTATATCAATATATGAGGTGGTTCTGTAATTATATGAAGAGGCTCTGTCATTATATGTGGTGGTTCTGTCATTATATGCGATGATTATATCAATGCAAGAGGCGGTTTGTGTTATCAAATATGGTGGTTCTGTCATTATATGAGGTGGTTCTGTCTTTATTTGAGGTAATTCTGTCATTAAATGTGGTGTTTATATCAATATATATGAAGATTTTGTCATTATATGAGATGGTTCTGTCATTATACGAGGTGGTTCTGTCCTATGTGCGAATATCAATACATGAGGTCATTCTGTCATTATATGAGGTGGTTCTGTCATTATACGATAATGAGGTGGTTCTGTCATTATATGAGGTAATTCTGTCATTAAACGTGGTGTTTATATCAATATATAATAATATTTTGTCATTATATGAGGTGGTTCTGTCATTATATGAGATGGTGCTGTCATTATATGATGTGATTCCATCATTATATCAGGTGGTTCTGACATTATACGAGTGGGTTCTGTCATCAAATGTGGTGGTTCTGTCATTATATGTGGTGATTCTGTCATTATATGTGGTGATTCTGTCAATATAATAGGTAGTGCTGTCATTATTTAAGTGGTTCCCTCATTATGTAAGGTGGTTCTGTCAGTATATGTGGCGGTTCTGTCATCATATGTGGTGGTTCTGTCATTATATGTGGTGGTTCTGTAATTATATTTTTATAATTTCTTACCCAAAGGGTGGAAATAAATATAGAGTCCAATTCTATTTTCCATAACTTTATTTCTACTTAAACTATACTTGCTACAAACCACTTTTATGAAGAATTAATAATTACAACATTTTAATAATTATAATGATATTGTCTCTCTCACATGAGTGTGTGTACAAGCGTTTATTTATCCTCGCTGTATTGCACTAAGCATTTTAGCGAGCAGACCTAGGTTTTAAGTCTCATCCGAAGGACTGGTAAGGTAGGAAATACTTTTGAAATATTGATAACTGATCTCTGGTATCTAGGAAAAAGCCCCGAACAAAGAAAACCCTCCCTTTTTATAAGGTCCCTTCCAAATAAGGGGTTAGCATGATCGTAAATAATGGCATGCGTATAGCATCTTCAAATAAGGATGAATGGTGTTTTATGGCAAGTCGACACATAAATAGGTCATACTGTGCGCAAAAACTGATGAAAGATAAAGAAATGAATTGAATTGAATTGAATTGGATTTTATAGTCGCACCAACAGCTAAGGTCATATGGCGACTTTCCAGCTTCCACTGGTGGAGGAAGACCCCAGGTGCCTCTCCGGGCAATTTTCGTGCACGGGCGGGCACCTGGGTAGAACCACCGACGTTCGATAAAGAAATGAAGGATTAATTAAAAAATAATGTAAATATATAAAGATAAAGCTATTTACAAATACGGGATGTTATGGTAGTAATATAAACTATATATGTAAGCTTTATGTGTTAGCCTGGTTCATAGAGCATCTCCCAAATAAGGGATGCTAACCCATACATTATGATCATTAGCATTAGCCTGAGAGATACACATCTAGATTTATGGTGCTAACCGAAGACAGACATAGTGTCCTCAGTAAAAAGGCTTGAATACTGGTACATGTACACAATTACAACACTCCCCTCTCCCAGGCAGAATGGTCCCATTAAAACCTTAAATCCCTCTCTTTAAACAAGAAATCAGTACGAACATTCACACTAAATGAAAGAATGTCCTTTATATGTTTAATAAAGTAATAATCAAAGTTGACATGTACACAATATTATTACAAAGTAAAGCATGCAATATTTAGAGTAAATTAGTAAACATTTACATTTAAGGAACACAAATTCTTTTAACATGCAAAGCTTTACTTGAAATGAATTAAAATATTTGGTATATGATTAAAGAATTAGAACAAGCATCTTAAGAACAATATAAAACAAAATCCATGGTATATGTTTCAATCCTCAAGGCATAATTTGCCATACTGTTAAAACAAGCGTCAACTCTGCACAGTTCATCTGTCCTAGACTCAATTTTTTTTCCTATTCTCTATTCCAACACAATCACGCAAGTGTTCATTTTTCTTTCATTCACACTGTATCCTGGTGCCATTTAAATTAAATAAAACTCATTTAATTTCAACTGAATTAAGACTGAACATGACCACAATGGCCTTATAAAGATAATATTGGCACAATATCTCGCTTTCTGTTTCTGCATTATTTTACATGTTATCAATATTGTGGTATCTGGAAAGGGAAACTAATAATTAGATAAATTCCGTATTTTGTGAATCTCACTTTTTAAATTCCATATTTTGTGAATATCACTTGTAAATTCCATACTTTTCAAATAGCACTATTAAAGTCCACATTTAGTGAATATCACTTTCAAAAATACCATACTTTGCGAATACTTTAATTAAGACACATCACAACTTGGTATAGAAATATAAGATATATTCTAAATAACATTTTCAAGGAATATTGGGTGTACACAATATTCCTAATCCATTTTTTTTTTCTTCGCAGAATTAATAGAATATTTTGGCACTATAAAAAAAAGAAGACAATCCTGGCTAACCATCCACTCTGTTCAAGACTTAAATCTCAAAATGACCACGCATTTCCTTGTTCGTCAGTTCGTCATGAGTTGCAATGAACTTTCTATGTCCATAAAGGCTTAACGACAGAAATTTAACAGTGCTCCTATTTTGTTTGTATTGTCAATATTGAAATGGTTCATGCTAAACTCTTTGTCTCTGACTTCTGCGTGGCTCATATTTATTGTTAGTTTCCATCTTCGGGTGTCTAGAACTTAAAGGGGCTGCTAACGGTGACTTGACATGTTTATGCTTCATGAATCATTGAATCATTGAATTGAAATGTTGTTTAACGGCTCATCAACACAGTATAGGTTAGTCTGGCATGCTATTCCCGTGATATGGTTTCAGTCTGTCATGGTGCACAACCTTGTTTTTGAAGTTGGTCCCCTTCTTATCTCTAACAAACGGTCGCTTATTTTCCTGTGAACAATGTAAGGTCCCTGCCATATATTTAGATCAGTTTTCTTACAATGCCCTTTAGTTCTACATTTGTCTAAACATAAGAATAAATCTCCCAATTTGTACTTGTTAGCACTTATTCTGGTGTCATAATCCCGTTTCTGCCGTTTTTCGTTTTTTCCCAAAGCCTGCCTTGCAATGTCATACATTTTGCACAATTTATCTTCCATCAATTTATGCCAGTAGAATTTCTGTCTAAGTTTCGAATATTATTTGTCTATGTCTAAGTGTGCTCCAGTATTTGATTCATGTGCTGAGACTAACACTTCCTTTCTCAAAACTCGAGGAACAATTAACTGAACATATTCCTCTTTATTGCTCATAATATATCTCTTAATAATACTCCGTCAATCAATTCCAACAAGTCCCAGTGCAACCACATATTTCGCACTGCTGGGGAATAACCTGCAAGTATGTCCCTTGCGGTCGTTTACTGTCCGACTTCAGCCACTTAGGTTTTGTCATTCTTTCTGGTGAATAGTTAACTGTACAGCAATCTTTCAAGCTGCCTGACGACTGTGATGTTTGATGTGCTGCATTTTCGGACAATCATCTATCAACTTTGTCAGAGTTTATGCCATTTCTATTTTGCCCATTAACATTACTTTCACGTGAAATGAAATTGCTGTCATATAATAATCCATCACTTCCAGAACACTGTCGGATAAGCAATCGGTTCAAGCCACAGCGACTAAATTCCTTGATTCTGAGTAATCCATTGTACAATGACACACTGCAATCCCAAGCATTTACAACAAGAAGTTGCAAAATAAGGAGGATCCAAGTCCAAAATTAACCTGAACGTAACTTCACTCTGGAAATCCTTGCAACTGACGATTTGTCCAAGTTTTCAGACCTGTACACACTATCCTTTTCAAACAAGGGAACAACATCGTCAAATTCCGCAAAGTCTGACCAGACTTTGTGCCTTTTTAAGCACGTTGTACACCCATTACACGGTAATTCCCAATAATGTCCAATCAACGACCACTGTCAAAACTTGACAAAACAAACAGTGTATGCATCTCCTAAATTTCGTTTAAACTGACTGATCAAATGTCCAACATTTGACAATCATCTTCAGCAACACAGCTGACAGTCCGCGCTTCCGGCTGTACTTACTTCTCGAACCGAGACTTGATTAGTCTAGATCATCTGCAACGATTGCTTGTTTTCAAGACAAACGTTTGTATTTACAATCAAGCGTCGAAGATGATCAAGACTAATCAAGTATCGTTTGTACAAACAGTTAAATATTCGAGAAGTTGCGAATGGATCTTTGTAACTGGTGATCCTACTGGGCATTCGGAACTTCTCGATAAAACCGGAAGCGCGGATCAGTAGGAAATGTTTTTACGGCAGAAATCGGCGATTTTACTTAAATTTCTCCGCACAGCGTGCGTTTTCGTACGAACTGTGAATTTAATTTGATAAATGGGAGTCAGACCTAACGAACTGTGTAGAGGATTTGAATCAATTCTGTAATTTGACAAAAATACAGCCTTCGAAACGAGGTTGGTCATATCAAAGATGTCTACCATGTGTTACATAGTCATAGATAATAGGGGGATATCGTATTTTTTTTTATATATATATAATATCTGCGGCTCCAGTGGGCAAACACTCTTTGATGAGTTATCTGACATTTACCCATTTTTTTGTAATATGAATATTATTGACAAGTTTCATTTTTGTTTTGAGTAGTAATGATTATGACATTAATAACATCTGTATTTCATACATTTATAAAATTTATGAATTAAGAGAAAATTCTCTAAAAGGGCCGACTGTTGTACAATAAACATTTCACTGGCTACATAAATCTATGTATTTAGACCGAGTAGAATTGTATAATTCACATAATATTATGTTTCTTACTTATGTGTTTATCTTATATGCTACATTTGATATAATTGTAATGTATATGTGGTGACAATCCTGTCATTGGATTTAGACCAATAAAAAATATTTGATTTGATTTGATTTGTATCTAGGAAAAGCCCCGAACAAAGAAAACCCCCCTTTTTATAAGGTCCCGGGTTAGCATGATCGTAAATAGTGGCATGCTAACTCATCAATAGTATAGCATCTACAAATAAGGAATGCTAACACATAAATCATATATCATTAGCATTAGCCTGGTTCCTAGAGCATCTCCCAAATAAGGGATGCTAACCATCATCAGCATTAGCCTGAGTTAGCCCTGCAGAGAGATACACATCTAGATTTATGGTGCTAACCGATGACAGATCTACGCTCGTATATAGTGTCCTCAGTAAACAGGCTTGAATACTGGTACCTGTACAAAATCACAACACTATGAAGTGGTTCTGGGCTTATATGAAGTGAATCTGTCATCATGTGTGGCGGTTTTGTCATTATTTGAGGTGGTTCTGGGCTTATATGTGATGCTTATATCAATATATGAGGTGGTTCTGTCATTATATGAGGGGGTTCTGTCATTATATGAAGTGACTCTGAAATATCGTGGGGGGTGGGGGGGGGGGGGGGAGAGAGGTAGGCGGTGGGGTGAGGGTGGGTGGCGGGGGGGGGGGGGTAGCAGCGGACGCCACGGGAGTATACTCACCTCTGAATTTGCGCCTGGAAACAACTCATCTGTATCCATTGACCGTACTTGGAATATATAAATGAATATATAAATATTCTGCGATATATATGCAAGCACTCCCGCTAACCTGTGCGTTGTTCCACTTGGCTAAGTGATATAGCGCTCGCCTCGCATGCGAGAGGTCGTGGGTTCAATTCCCGACCGGGTCGCACCATAATATTACTATACAGTAGCTCCATTGCTTGATGTTCTGCACATGCATAGTAATTGGAGTGGTCGGTCTATGTCGGAATACGGTGAGTCTGACTTATGGCTGAGTCACAAATACACCGGTCGCCGTGCGGTGGGGGGTAATCGTACGGCGTCCCGGCGTCCCCGACATCGGGGAAGAATCATAGGGTTCTGGCAAAAATCTGTGCCACGGTCACATTAGATACGGGTTGCGTACGATGCCTCTACGGGCTGACAACATTTTACGGGCGGTCAAATCGTGCGGACATGGTAAGGTGACCTTACGATTACCGTAAGGTCACCTTACGATGTCCGCACGATGTCCCGACATCGTACGGACATCGTAAGGATGCCGTGCGGATGTCCTACGGGCTTCCTACGATCTCTCACGGAGTCCCTCCGGGAATCGAGCGGGGATCGCGGGATCCAGCAGCGTTCATTGAAGGGATATATATATGAGGACGAACTGAGTGCTTTGAAATGATCTCTCGGCTAGAAGACGAAGCGGTGACGGTATGCCGATCTCCCCTCAACGCCTGAGGCTGCTTTTATACCGGACGGGCGCCGCAAGACACGATGTCGGTCGGCGCCCGTACGGGCGTCGTGCGGCGTCCGTACGGGCGCCGTGCGATTGACGCACGGGACCCGCACGATTTTTGACATCGTACGGCAACCGTACGGTTATCGCAAGTTTACCCTACGATTCCCGTACGGCATCCTATTAAGCCGTTCGGGCGCCCGTGAAATCTCACGATGTCCGTACGGTGTCTCACGATGCTGCAAGGTCATCTCAAGGCCGCTGCAAGGTGCCTCTACGATATGCCTGCGGTGAGTTCCCAATTTTCAAAATCGTACGGTCTTCAAAAAATTATAACTCCGCGTTAAAAGTTGCCGATGACCTCTACGATGCCAAAAAATCGGCGAAAACGTCACCGATGTCCGTAGGACATCTTCAAAAACACACATCGTACGGGCGCCTTATCCGCTTACGATGTATTTGTGACTTAGGCATAAGTGGGGTATCATGTCATGTGTCTACGGCGTGTGTCTACGGCCTACGGCGTGTCTACGGCGTAGTATTGTAGTGTGATAACAGTATAAAGTTGAACATATTGAGCTCACTGCTAGAGGTGTAAGAGTGTTTAAAACGACGTTAAACCCCATACATATAATGCATACATGTATACATACCAATCGTCTAAAAGACATGATTATATGTCCTTTCAAATACGCTGTATTTGTTCAATCATCGCTTGCACCCCGGAAAACGTGTCCCCTGTCACCTGTTTATATAAGTTCAAACAAGAAAGCTTTTTATATGTCCATTATCCATCGTGAGATAACGTCCACCATCCTTTGCAATAAGATATGAACTTTACAAGGGAAATCCGGGTCCTCAGGCTCCACTCTACATGCCGGAGTAGTTGTATATATCCGCATGTATACAGTCATGTTATCATATATTAATTAGTTCGTTCTTGCTGGGCAATTTTATAAGGATACTACAAGTATTATTGAAATATGCATAGATTATATGAAAGGTAATATGTTTCAACTTTTCTTTTTTTTATTTCGATGCATGTATCTTGTTTGTATATGTATTTTGATGACTGTGTCCATCGTATATATCTCCGTGGCCGAACGTATATATCTCCGTGGCCGAATGGTTAACGACGTTGCGTTGTAAACCGCTGAGGTTCGAATTCCACTGGGAGCTCGACTTGTGAGGAATTGACGATTCTTACAGATGGCGGGAGGTGTACAGTACTGGTTCTACTCAGGAAAAGTGGGTGGTCTGCCTCCACCACAAAAAAAATCGAACATCTTATATAACTTTACATGTGTTGAAGATGACGTAAAAGACCGTACAAACAAACAAACAAACAAACAACAAACAAACTATCTGTAGTGTATTACTACCACATACCACAGGTGCTTGACGCGGGCTAGGACCCCTACTAAAATCATATGTAACAATATGTACCTTACCAAAACGTGCCATACAACTATTTGTGCCGAACTCTTAAAACTTTACAAATGTGAAATACATGCGCCAATCATAGGTATGGTAATACTATTAAACGTTCGCTTTACAAATTGGGGACACGAATGCATCTCTAATTTATAACTAAAGACACATTACTAATAGCAATTTGAATCATTGTCAGGACACAAGTATATGAAGTTATTGATGCCCTTGTCTGTTTCAGTATGACCTCAAGTTCCCCTGATGACGTTGAACAACTAGTGGACAACGATGAGCTTGACAACGTTCAACGTAATTCAAGATCGCCAAGAGTCCGCCATGAAGAGACGGAAAACGGGATTTCACTAGGTCAAATAAACACCGCACTTGACGATGAAACTGATACAAGACCAACACACGCCTCTGCAGATCCAACTAAAACTGGAGATATAAACGTTATTAATGGCGGTAGTAATGATAATCAAAACAACGCAAACCGCAATGCAACTCATGGCGACGTGGTTGTTTCATCCACACCGGTTTATTACAGCACACAGACTGGGGAATCCACGGTTGTCCAGGAACCGATCGTCGTCAGGTATCCGAACGGCGTGCACGTGATACGGACGCAGCAATGCAGTGAACTCGCGCCGCATAGATACAGAACTGAAAAACCGCTCAGAATCAGACATATTAAACTTCTGCAAGCATTTTCAATAGTTGCTATTTTCTTTTTCTTTCCGTTGGGAATTCCTGCGGTGGTTTACGCGTATCGGTGTGAGAAAGAATTTAACGAGGGTATATTACGCGGGGACATTGATAAAGCGCGAAAGTTAGCGAAACGGACTGAGCGGTTAATAATATTTTCTATCATGGGAGCTCTGCTCGTGGCGGTTTCGGTGGTCGCCGTTGTTGAGCGTAATGTGATGGCGAATGACGAAGACTACTGGAAAAACAGAGCAAACGGCGCTGTCATGCCAGCGGGATAAGAAATTAAGCTTAAGATATCTCTTCCGTAATTTAAAACCGACTCTCTGGAAACATATTTACGTTGTTCCGATTAGAGATTAAAGACCAACCAAAGCTAAAGTGGTGAATGTTGCAGTCCAACATTACAAAGGCAGTGTGGCTGAAGGACAGGTTACCGACCGTCAAACAACGTAACTAGGTTATTACTCTCATCTTTGCTGGTGACATGTTATTTTTAGTCTGGAGTATACTGTGGATATGTGCGTTTTTTTCACTATCTCTTCAATATAATCTATGCAAAGTGTGTTGTTGTTCATTATGTAACATCACTAAGCTGACAGATCTCCATTTGAAGCTTCCAACCAAATATATTTAAGTAATAACTATGCACATTTTCACGTACTTGGGCATTATAGTGGTAAATACAGACATGTGTTTTCATGATATCTGCAGGTGCATCTCCGCTGTTGGATGAGGCGGGACAAGCTTGCTTAAAAAAGGATCTAAACCTGGAAATTGTAATACACATTGAAATAAACCAGGATATTATAACACTCGTTGAAATAAACCGGGATATTATAACACTCGTTGAAATAAACCAGGATATTATAACACTCGTTGAAATAAACCGGGATATTATAACACACATTGAAATAAATCAGGATATATAACACAAATTGATATAAACCAGGATATATAACACACGGTGAAATAAACCAGGACATTATAACACACATCGATATAAACAGGATATCAACCATCGAGGTATCATAACACACTTCGATAATAACAGGATATCATAGCACACATCGATATAAACCAGAATGATATAACACACATCGATATAAATAGGATATCATAACACACATCGATTTAAACCAGGATATCATAACAAACATCGATATAAACCAGGATGATATCATAAAACACATCGATATAAACCAGGATAAACTAGGATATCATAACGCACATCGATATAAACACACATCGATATAAACCAGGATATCATAACACACATCGATATAAACCGGGATATAACACACATCGATATAAACCAGGATATTATAACACACATCGATATAAACAGGATGTCATAACACACATCGATATAAAATTATAACAAATGGAGTGATCTTATTAATAAACCAGGAGGTTATAACACATTGATCTAAACAAGGCAGTTATAACATATATTGTTATAACATATATTGATTTAAACCAGGCGATTGACACATTGATCTAAACCAGGAAATTATAATACATACTGACCAAAAACAGGAAATTGTAATACATAACATATTGACCAAAACGAGGAAATTGTAATACATATTGACCAAAACGAGGAAATTGTTATACATATTGACCAAAACCAGGAAATTGTAATGCATTGATCTAGAATAGTAGATTATAGTTATTTTTTAAAAATATTTTTGTATAGAATCTCAACCATAACGCTTCATGGCAATTTATTTATTAAACTGTTTATAAAATCATATATACATATCAAGGGCATCCTTATTTATTAATTGTTGTTTTTGAGCAAATTAATGACAGATATTTTTGCTTCAAGGTATCTCACGTTACATATTTGTTCCTACACAGGTAATATGCGAAATGCTATTTGTGAAATCACTTTAATAATTTGTTATGCACTAATTCTATCAAATTAGAAGTCTAGTGACCTCGTCTGACTAACACACTTTTATTTTCATGTCAGGTCATCATGAACACATACTCATTATTGTATAACTTTGTGTTTACCTAATCTGAATAGATCACATATTTGTTTATGTTGTATATTAATATTCTCCCTCGTGACGTTGTTTATTGAGAAAACCGATTCTGACATCTTGTATGTCTCTAATGCAGTCCGCATTTTATTTTATCTGTAATTTAACGAATATAAATAATCCAACTAACCTGTGATCTATGAACATTCCAGTATGTATTTTTTGTAAAACCTTGTGATAATGTTACTCTGCAATTAAACGTATATGTTACACGAAAAAGTGTTGTTTTTAAAAATCAAATCAAATCAAATCTGTTATTGGTCTAAAATCCAACAGTAGGAATATCACCAAAACAAACAGACATACACAGTGAAATACAAAGCATTTACAAAACAAGAAGCAAGAAAATAAGTCATATATCTCTCTCCATATATGCTTATATTTATAATAACAGTCAATTGTTATCTTATATAAATCCACTCCTGAGGGAGATCATATCTAAATACTACCACACATATAGTGTTACTTCACCAAGTAAATTTTATATCCCTAATACTGTCTTTCTAAAATTGAAAAATTCTGAGATAAATGATATACATATATTGTTGATATCATGATCATTACTACCGAGCATAAGGTAAAATTTACTCTTATCGTCCAACGTTGAAAAATTGGGAATAATAGCAGTTAGTTCTGCAAATAAATTAGCCCTTACAATATGTAACTGGGAACATTTTATCATAAAATGGTATTCATCCTCAATCCCATTTTTACACATATTACAAATTCTGTTATTAATATCTATTTTAGTATACCTTCCTTCTTCTATAAAAAGCTTGTGACAGCTTATTCTGAGTTTAACAAGATTAGCAACTTCAATTTTTAACTTATCATGGGCTAGAATATATTTTTCCATACAGTAAGAACTCTTCAAAGTCCTATAGGTACGTAACTTATTACCATTGGGTTTATTAGCATCATTATATAAGTTACGTTTCCAAAATGACTCGTATCTATCCTACAATGTTTTGGTAACAGAAGCTAACAATGCATTGATTGAAAAAGTGTTTTGGTTATCCCAAGAATGTGAGAAACCTATTTGTGTAAGAAAAAATTGCATCGTTGGACCATATCCTTTATTATTAGATATGCTATCTAGGTAAGATTTGCGAACAAGAGAATCTTTATTGGAGTTGATGATGTGAAACAAAAAGTTGACAGAACTTCTGAGACTGAAAATAGCTAAAGGGTATTTTCCTAATTCAGCTCTAACACCATCATTCGATGCATATTTGTGAACTCCTAACACGTATTTAAAATATCTAAGCTGTAGTTTTTCAGGAGCAAATAGGTCATATCTTTTTTCAATATAACAAGTCTAAAGCCCATACCTCACTACAGTACAGAAGGATTGGTCGAATGCACATATCAAATAGTTTTAAGTGTACAATAACATTAGATTTATCAGAGATTAAAGCTTTCCTTATAGAAAAATAGCTTTTCTAGCCGTGTTATTGAGATGACGGATTCCCTCAGTAAAAGTACCAGAAGGTTTAAAAATAATACCCAGGTATTTATATTCAGAGACCATACCTATACATTCTTGGTCAAACATAAAACTGAACTTTTTTGGAAGTTTACCAGATTTGTTAAAGACGATCACCTTTGTCTTATCCAGATTTACTTCAACATTCCATTTTTTAGAGAAAGACTCCAACTTCCACGACTTTCACGTATGTAATTGTGACCAACTGTCCCATGCTCGTCGTTGCAAAAGATTAACTAGAACGAATTCGACGGCGCGGCCGTCATATAATACCCACGTTTTATTCACACAGGTCACTTCAACCCCCCCCCCCATTTTTGATGCCCCCAAGACCAACTACAACATAGGAGGAAACAGTGTAATCCCATCATCATGCTCTCGCACGCCGTCATCATATGGTGATCTCATACCCTAAGCTTGGTTGAATTCCGTTCAGCGGTTTAGGAGGAGATGTGGTAACGGACAGACGGACGGACAGACGGATAAATGGAGGCGATTTTAATATACCCTGTATTTTTCAAAAACGTGGGTTTAATTACTCATTGGATTATTTAAACCTGCTCCAGAGAGAGTGAGGATTATTTAGAACCGCTTCAGAGAGAGTAAGGACTATTTAGACCCGCTCCAGAGAGTGAACGGATTATTAAGACCAGCTCCAGAGAGAGTAATGCTTATTTAGACCCGCTCCAGAGAGAGTACGGATTATTTAGACCCGCTCCAGAAAGAGTAAGGATTATTTTGACCCGCTCCAGAGAGTGTACGGATTATTTAGAACCGCTCCAGAGAGAGTAAGGATTATTTAAACCCGCTCCAGAGAGAGTGAGGATTATTTAGACCCGCTTCAGAGAGAGAGAGAGTAAGGATTATTTAAACCCGCTCCAGAGAGAGTAAAGATTATTTAGACCCGCTCCAAAGAGAGAGTAAGGATTAATTAAACCCGCTCCAGAGAGAGTAAGTATTATTTAAACCCACTCCAGAGAGATGAGAGAGAATAAGGATTATTTTAACCAAACTCGCTCCAGAGAGAGTAAGGATTATTTAGATCCGCTCTAGAAAGAGAATTAAGGATTATTTAAACCCGCTCCCGAGAGAGTAAGGATTATTTAGAACCGCTTCATGGAGAGTAAGACTTATTTAAACCCGCTTCAGAGAGAGTAAGGATTATTTAGACCCGCTTCAGAGAGTGTAAGGATTAATTAGACCCGCTCCACAGAGAGAGTAAGACTTAGTTAAACCCGCTCCAGAGAGAGTAATGATTATTTAGACCCGCTTCAGAGAGAATAAGGATTATTTAAACCCGCTTCAGAGAGAGTAAGGATTATTTAAACCCGCTTCAGAGAGAGTAAGGATTATTTAGGCCCGCTCCAGAGAGTGTAAGGATTGATTAGACCCGCTCCACAGAGAGAGTAAGACTTAGTTAAACCCGCTCCAGAGAGAGTAAGGATTATTTAGAACCGCTTCATGGAGAGTAAGACTTATTTAAACCCGCTTCAGAGAGAGTAAGGATTATTTAGGCCCGCTCCAGAGAGTGTAAGGATTAATTAGACCCGCTCCACAGAGAGAGTAAGACTTAGTTAAACCCGCTCCAGAGAGAGTAATGATTATTTAGAATCGCTTCAGAGAGAGTAATGATTATTTAAACCCGCTCCAGAGAGAGTAAGGATTATTTTGACCCGCTCCAGAGAGTGTACGGATTATTTAGAACCGCTCCAGAGAGAGTAAGGATTATATAAACCCGCTCCAGAGAGAGTGAGGATTATTTAGACCCGCTCCAGAGAGAGAGAGAGTAATGATTATTTAAACCCGCTCCAGAGAGAGTAAATATTATTTAGACCCGCTCCAAAGAGAGAGTAAGGATTAATTAAACCCGCTCCAGAGAGAGTAAGTATTATTTAAACCCACTCCAGAGAGATGAGAGAGAATAAGGATTATTTAAACCAAACTCGCTCCAGAGAGAGTAAGGATTATTTAGATCCGCTCCAGAAAGAGAATTAAGGATTATTTAAACCCGCTCCCGAGAGAGTAAGGATTATTTAGAACCGCTTCATGGAGAGTAAGACTTATTTAAACCCGCTTCAGAGAGAGTAAGGATTATTTAGACCCGCTCCAGAGAGTGTAAGGATTAATTAGACCCGCTCCACAGAGAGAGTAAGACTTAGTTAAACCCGCTCCAGAGAGAGTAATGATTATTTAGACCCGCTTCAGAGAGAATAAGGATTATTTAAACCCGCTTCAGAGAGAGTAAGGATTATTTAAACCCGCTTCAGAGAGAGTAAGGATTATTTAGGCCCGCTCCAGAGAGTGTAAGGATTAATTAGACCCGCTCCACAGAGAGAGTAAGACTTAGTTAAACCCGCTCCAGAGAGAGTAAGGATTATTTAGAACCGCTTCATGGAGAGTAAGACTTATTTAAACCCGCTTCAGAGAGAGTAAGGATTATTTAGGCCCGCTCCAGAGAGTGTAAGGATTAATTAGACCCGCTCCACAGAGAGAGTAAGACTTAGTTAAACCCGCTCCAGAGAGAGTAATGATTATTTAGAATCGCTTCAGAGAGAGTAATGATTATTTAGACCCGCTCCAGAGAGAGTAAGGATTATTTAAACCCGCTCCAGAGAGAGTAAGGATTATTTAAACCCGCTCCAGAGAGAGAATAATGATTGTTTACTTCTTTAATAAATACTGATAAAGGTGATCCTTTGGGAGCAACAAACACAATTAAGAGAATAAAGCAGCAGACTCGGTTTTATTGAGTCTGTTCATGAGAAGTAATGAAAGAAGCAACACCTCTCACGCCCCTAGCACCGGCTTAAGCGGTATTCTACTTCAAAGCTACCTATATTGGGCTCGTTGGTCGCAAAGGACTAGTAAAAATAACGCTACTGATTCGTAGCACGGGGAGACTTTTTACAGCCGCCATACTGCAACCCACTCCAGACAGATTAACGATTATTTAGAACCGCTTCAGAGAGAGTAAGGATTATTTAAACCCGCTCCAGAGAGAGTAAGGATTATTTAGAACCGCTCCAGAGAGAGTAAGGATTATTTAAACCCGCTCCAGAGAGTGTACGGATTATTTAGACCCGCTCCAGAGAGAGAGTAATGATTATTTAGACCCGCTCCAGAGAGAGTACGGATTATTTAGATCCGCTCCAGAAAGAGTAAGGATTATTTTGACCCGCTCCAGAGATAGTATTATTTAAACCCGCTCCAGAGAGTGTACGGATTATTTAGAACCGCTCCAGAGAGAGTAAAGATTATTTAAACCCGCTCCAGAGAGTGTACGGATTATTTAGACCCGCTCCAGAGAGAGTAAGGATTATTTAGACCCGCTCCAGAGAGAGTAAGGATTATTTAGGCCCGCTCCAGAAAGAGTAAGGATTATTTAGACCCGCTCCGGAGATAGTAAGGATTATTTAGAACCGCTCCAGAGAGTGTACGGATTATTTAGAACCATTCCAGAGAGAGAGAGTAAGGGTTATTTAGGCCCGCTCCAGAGAGAGAGAGTAAGAATTATTTGGAACCGCTTCAAAGGGAGTAAATATAGATATAAAAATCGAACAGGAAAAGCAGCATTCAAGAACGACAGTCAACCACAAACACAAAGTATTATTATAAGAGAGAGATAGTAAGGATTATTTAGACCCGCTCCAGAGAGAAAGGATTATTTTGACCCGCTCCAGAGAGAGTAAGGATTATTTAAACCCGCTCCAGATAGAGTAATAGTTATTTAGACCCGCTCCAGAGAGAGTACGGATTATTTAGACCTGCTCCAGAAAGAGTAAGGATTATTTTGACCCGCTCCAGAGATAGTAAGGATTATTTAAACCCGCTCCAGAGAGTGTACGGATTATTTAGAACCGCTCCAGAGAGAGTAAAGATTATTTAAACCCGCTCCAGAGAGTACGGATTATTTAGACCCGCTCCAGAGAAAGTAAGGATTATTTAGACCCGCTCCAGAGAGAGTACGGATTATTTAGACCCGCTCCAGAAAGAATAGGGATTGATTAGACCCGCTCCAGAGATAGTAAGGATAATTTAAACCCGCTCCAGAGAGTGTACGGATTATTTAGACCCGCTCCAGAGCACAAAGTATTATTTAAAAAGAGAGATAGTAATGATTATTTAGACCCGCTCCAGAGAGAAAGGATTATTTTGACCCGCTCCAGAGAGAGTAAGGATTATTTAAACCCTCTCCAGAGAGTGTACATTATTAAGACCCGCTCCAGAGAGAGTAAGGATTATTTTGACCCGCTCCAGAGAGAGTACGGATTATTTAGACCCGCTCCAGAGATAGTAAGGATTTAGATCCGCTCCAGAAAGAGTAAGGATTATTTAGACCCGCTCCAGAGATAGTAAGGATTATTTAAACCCGCTCCAGAGAGTGTACGGATTATTTAGACCCGCTCCAGAGAGATTAAGGATTATTAAACCCGCTCCAGAGAGAGGATTATTTAGACCAAGGATTATTTAGATATTTAAACCAAGGATTATTTAGACCCGCTCCACAGAGAGAGTAAGGATTAACTAGACCCGCTCCAGAAAGGATTATTTAGACCCGCTCCAGAGAGAGAGAGAGAGAGAGAGAGAGAGAGAGAGAGAGAGAGAGAGAGAGAGAGAGAGAGAGAGAGAGAGAGAGAGAGAGAGAGAGAGAGAGAGATGGGGTATGGATTTATTTAGACCAAGGTTTATTTAGACCCGCTCCAGAGAGAGGGAAAGGACACATGACTCCTGGAAACGCGCCCTACTCATACTGTCGAATAGATTCCTACGATTGTTAACGTGCTCGTGGGACTTACAGTTAACAAAGAGGCATATGTCAATCGGCGGTCCAGTAGTTATTCTACATTAATATTAATTATAAAAATAGTATGTATAAAGCAAATTGTTTTTG
>JAWPHD010021121.1:0-29310 GCA_037043455.1 Cyrtodaria siliqua | reverse complement strand
CCTGCTTTAGAAATGTAGACATTTTTTGAAACCTGACTCAAATAATGTCTATAGATTCTGGGTAGATCATGTCACAGCTGCTTTATTTTTATGGTTTGTTTCATCAGAATAGTTGGTGCCAAATTTGATCAGCAGCTTTTGGTCTCAGGATCCCAATCAGTCAGCTGTCTGCTTGCCATTACATGATGGGGTCATTTACATATATTAAACATGCAGGTTGGAAGACATTTGGAGGTTATGTAGCATGTATGTATGGTGGGGATGATGTTCTAGACCTTTATTCTTGCAGTTTTTAGGTTAATGCAGCATGTATCCTTAGGGGTTGATGTTCTAGACCTTTATATTTGCAGGTTGTGAGGACATTTAGAGGTTATGCAGCATGTATCATCATTGGGTTGGTGTTCTAGACCTTTATGTTTGCAGGTTTTGAGGACATTTAAAGGTTATGCAGCATGTATCCTCATGTGGTTGATGTTCTAGACCTTTATGTTTGCAGGTGGTGAGTACATTTAGAGGTTATGCAGCATGTATCCTTATGTGGTTGATGTTCTAGACCTTTATGTTTGCAGGTTGCGAAGGCATTTGGAGGTTATGCAGCATGTATCATCATGGGGTTGATGTTTTTCTTCTTCATGCCAATAGTTGGCATGATTTACTGTTGCTGCCATTGTTGTTGTCACAAATGCGGGGGAACCAAGGAACAAAGGGACCCTGTACGTGCCAGCTGTAAGAGGATGACATTTGCAGGGTTTCTGCTCGTCTGCGCTACATTAATGCTGTGAGTATACTGTCAGTCGTGGTTGTAAGAAGAAATATATCACAAAAAAATACTTTTTTTTCCTGAAAGGTACAGTGGCAGTGGCATTGTTGTAAAGCGTCTGCCTTGCATTCAGAAAGCTGTGAGTTCAACCCCAGCTGGGTCTCACATGTGACTTTATAAAACGATACTAGTTGCTCCTTTGCTTGACATTCAGCATATAAAGGGTAGTGCTAGGACTGGTTGGCCCGGTTTAGGTAGGATGTTACTGGTTGGGGAACCATGTCTCATGTCTACGGCATGGTACTCTAGTGTGGCAGCACTTTACAGTTGAGCATTGAACTCTTCTGCCAAGTCATTGAGTACCTTCTTTGAGGCTTTCTAGGCTATTGTTTTTTTGTATTTATATATACACGAGCATCTTTGTGTTTTACTTATATTGTCTATTAATGCTGCCTTGTTGGTTAGAGAATAGTTCATGGTGGGGATTTCTTTATTTACACTGTCCCGTTTTATTGGGTTGACGGTAAGGAAAGTGTGAGGTTTGGTGCACCCTAGAACCTGGTTTAAACCCCCCAGCGGCCTGTTTTGCCACTGACCGTTCCAAGGTGGTAGCCCTATTTTCAGCCCTTTTGTGTATATGATGTCTTATTTGGCCTTTTATTCATCTTTAAATTTGTTTTTTGTTTCTGTTTCTGTGTGTTTGTGGTTGGCTGTCGTCCTTGAATGCTGCTTTTTATGCCCCCGAATTTTTTTTCGGGGGCATATAGTAATCACACCGTCCGTCTGTCCAGATTCTGTCCGTCCGTCCGGATTCAGTCTGTCTGTCCGTCATTCCACATTTCGTGTCCGGACTGTACCTTCAAAACCCCTGCATGGATTTTAAATAACTTGGCACAAGTGATCACCATAACAAGTCGATGTGTCGCACACAAAATCCTGGTCCGTACCTTAAAGGTCAAGGTCACACTTAAAGTTATAGGTAAAAAACAGATACACAATTTCGTGTCCGGACTGTAACGTCACAACCCCTGCAGGGATTTTTAAATAACTTGTGCCAAGTGATCACCATAACAAGACGATGTGTCGCGCGCAAAACCCAGGTCCGTACCTCAAATATCTTGACGTGCATTTAACTAAAAACTATAATTTTACTTCAGTACACAGTATTTAGGTCTGATGTTAATATTCGCTAGTTTTGTGTGAATCTGAGTGTCAGATAATGTTCATAAGCGAAACCAAGCGTTTCGTCATATAACGCAGGCAGCAAATACTATCAAAGTTTCGATAACAAATGTCCTGACATTAGGTTGTAAGGAGGACCCCTTATGTTCACGTTGATTTCACCACGGTTTCGCGGCGTTTTTTGCTGGGGTGCTGACATACATGTAGGTGCTTGAGGTGAAAATATGCGTCATTTTGACGTGACGTAACACCTTGACGTCCTTGTTAAGAACGGTTGTTGGTCAATACAGTCTCTCTGAGACATTGAAATAGTCTTGTTATAGTAAATTTATGAACGCCAAGATGGACAGACACCATACGCTGCGAACTTCCGTTCAACAGCTATCTGAACGTGTCTTCACGTGTCTTCACGTTCCTCGTTACATAAATGTGGCATGAAGAATACCTTACTAAATTTTATAAAAACGCTGGATTTTTGATGAAATGATGCCGTGCGACAAAATTAAGACAAATAGTGGCATGTGTGTCCGAGTACATATGCCCCAACCCATGCATCACATGCATCTGTTAAATTTTGTATTTCATGCTTTACTTAAGAAGTTTTTTTTAAAAGGAACTATGGTGGAGGTGATGATCATTGGTAAATTAACAATTATTTGAACAAATAACACTTCATATATACTGACCCTAAAAAAGTTGCGTTTCTTTTTTCCTTAAGTATAGATTAAAAAGCAGAAATATTTTCGACAGTTTTGTCCAGAATTCTGACTTGGATTCAGCCCTTACATAATTTCTTACTCAGCAATATTCTCCGATTTGTAGCTATCACTACTGCATGGTCAACACTGATATCTTAGATTGTGAAGGTTACCATTCAAATTGTTCAAATATAATCTGATCACAAAAGTATAAATTAACTGGTAACACTGACATCAGTTTGCTGATAACATCCCCGGTAGTAATACATTTTCTGATAACATATTAACTAGAATTACAAGGGTGTTCTTAACTGCCTGGTTGAGAAATAGCATATGTTCAAACTTGATAACTTTATGTGCAGCCACAAAACTCATTTTTGCTTTGGGGACATCCAGTTAGTTTGAAATGTAGTAGAAAGAACTGAACTTTTAGCTGTTGATTGGTTACATTTGGTCAAAAATATGAAGAGGCAGACATTAGAGCTCGCTTTTGGAATATTTTGTTTAAAAGTTTTAAAAATTAAAAGTTTTAAATTTGTTATTTTACATACTTCCTAAACTTAATGGCATGTTTAAAATAAGTAGAAGTGCATTTGTATGTAAGTTATAAAACATATAAAACTCTGAATCACCAGAATCATATAATAGTATAATACAACTATGTTGTTTTAGGATAGCAATAACAGATTAAATAACTTTTCTTTAAGCTGCACTTGTGATACTCTCGAAGTTGAACATCTGAATTTAACCTCTCAATTATTTTCCTACTGTTAACTTGAAAATCCTATTAATTTCTAGTTTATGCAAATAACTTTCACACAAAAGTCAGTCAACAAATTTGTCATCTATTGTTCCGCCCGATACATTTGTTGAATAAATTAAATCGGAAATTGTGGTAGCCTACCATAGTGTGACGAATGTATTGATGACTAAATCTTAATGTATGATACTGTATTTCACCTCCTAAGAGCTCCCCATCCCTCCCAACCCATCCAATTTTTCAACAACAACAACAACAACAAAAAAAAAGAATAAAAAAAAAGAATAAAAAAAAAAAGAATAATAAAAGATTTTCAAAATTCAATAAATTTTCGATCTTTTGTATCCAGAAATCCTGCATAGCCCGGGCGCAACTATTAGGGGAAATTTGGTACATGTCAGCCTGGGTGCTATTATTAGGGGAAATATGGTACATGTCAGCCTGGACGCTACTATTAGGGGAAATACGGTACATGTCATCCTGGGTGCTACTATTAGGGGAAATATGGTACATGTCATCCTGGGTGCTACTATTAGGGGAAATGCGGTACATGTCATCCTGGGCGCTACTATTAGGGGAAATACGGTACATGTCAGCCTGGGTGCTACTATTAGGGCAAATACGGTACATGTCAGTCTGGGCGCTATTATTAGGGGAAATACGGTACATGTCATCCTGGGTGCTACTATTAGGGGAAATACGGTACATGTCATCCTGGGTGCTACTATTAGGGGAAATACGGTACATGTCAGCCTGGGTGCTACTATTAGGGGAAATACGGTACATGTCAGTCTGGGCGCTATTATTAGGGGAAATACGGTACATGTCATCCTGGGTGCTACTATTAGGGGAAATACGGTACATGTCAGCCTGGGTGCTACTATTAGGGGAAATACGGTACATGTCAGTCTGGGCGCTATTATTAGGGGAAATACGGTACATGTCATCCTGGGTGCTACTATTAGGGGAAATATGGTACATGTCAGCCTGGGTGCTATTATTAGGGGAAATACGGTATATGTCAGTCTGGGCGCTACTATTAGGGGAAATATGGTACATGTCAGCCTGGGTGCTACTATTAGGGGAAATTTGGTACATGTCAGCCTGGGTGCTACTATAAGGAAATACGGTACATGTCAGCCTGGGCGCTATTATTAGGGGAAATACGGTACATGTCAGCCTGGGTGCTACTATTAGGGGAAATACGGTACATGTCATCCTGGGTGCTACTATTAGGGGAAATGCGGTACATGTCAGTCTGGGCGCTACTATTAGGGGAAATACGGTACATGTCATCCTGGGTGCTACTATTAGGGGAAATGCGGTACATGTCAGCCTGGGCGCTACTATTAGGAGAAATGCGGTACATGTCAGCCTGGGTGCTACTATTAGGGGAAATACGGTACATGTCAGCCTGGGCGCTACTATTAGGGGAAATACGGTACATGTCATCCTGGGCGCTACTATTAGGGGAAATACGGTACATGTCAGCCTGGGTGCTACTATTAGGGGAAATACGGTACATGTCAGCCTGGACGCTACTATTAGGGAAAATACGGTACATGTCAGCCTGGGTGCTACTATTAGGGGAAATACGGTACATGTCAGCCTGGGCGCTACTATTACGAGAAATACGGTACATGTCAGTCTGGGTGCTACTATTAGGGGAAATACGGTACATGTCATCCTGGGTGCTACTATTAGGGGAAATGCGGTACATGTCAGCCTGGATGCTACTATTAGGGGAAATACGGTACATGTCATCCTGGGTGCTACTATTAGGGGAAATGCGGTACATGTCAGCCTGGATGCTACTATTAGGGGAAATACGGTACATGTCATCCTGTGTGCTACTATTAGGGGAAATACGGTACATGTCATCCTGGGTGCTACTATAAGGGGAAATATGGTACATGTTAGCCTGGGTGCTATTATTAGGGGAAATACGGTACATGTCAGCCTGGACGCTACTATTAGGGGAAATACGGTACATGTCAGCCTGGGTGCTACTATTAGGGGAAATACGGTACATGTCATCCTGGGTGCTACTATTAGGGGAAATACGGTACATGTCATCCTGGGTGCTACTATTAGGGGAAATACGGTACATGTCATCCTGGGTGCTACTATTAGGGGAAATACGGTACATGTCATCCTGGGTGCTACTATTAGGGGAAATATGGTACATGTCAGCCTGGGTGCTACTATTAGGGGAAATTTGGTACATGTCAGCCTGGGTGCTACTATAAGGAAATACGGTACATGTCAGCCTGGGTGCTATTATTAGGGGAAATACGGTACATGTCAGCCTGGGTGCTACTATTAGGGGAAATACGGTACATGTCATCCTGGGTGCTACTATTAGGGGAAATGCGGTACATGTCAGCCTGGGCGCTACTATTAGGGGAAATACGGTACATGTCATCCTGGGCGCTACTATTAGGGGAAATACGGTACATGTCATCCTGGGTGCTACTATTAGGGGTAATACGGTACATGTCATCGTGCTACTATTAGGGGAAATGCGGTACATGTCAGCCTGGGCGCTACTATTAGGGGAAATACGGTACATGTCAGCCTGGGCGCTACTATTAGGGGAAATACGGTACATGTCAGCCTGGGTGCTACTATTAGGGGAAATACGGTACATGTCAGCCTGGGTGCTACTATTAGGGGAAATACGGTACATGTCATCCTGGGTGCTACTATTAGGGGAAATACGGTACATGTCAGCCTGGACGCTACTATTAGGGAAAATACGGTACATGTCATCCTGGGCGCTACTATTAGGGGAAATACGGTACATGTCATCCTGGGTGCTACTATTAGGGGAAAAACGGTACTTGTCATTCCAGGTGCTACTATTAGGGGAAATAGGGTACATATCAGCCCGGGCGCCACTATTAGGGGAAATACGGTACATGTCAGTCCGGGTGCTACTATTAGGGGAAATACGGTACATGTCAGCCTGGGTGCTACTATTAGGGGAAATACGGTACATGTCATCCTGGGTGCTACTATTAGGGGAAATACGGTACATGTCAGCCTGGACGCTACTATTAGGGAAAATACGGTACATGTCATCCTGGGTGCTACTATTAGGGGAAATACGGTACATGTCATCCTGGGTGCTACTATTAGGGGAAATACGGTACATGTCATCCTGGGTGCTACTATTAGGGGAAATATGGTACATGTCAGCCTGGGTGCTACTATTAGGGGAAATTTGGTACATGTCAGCCTGGGTGCTACTATAAGGAAATACGGTACATGTCAGCCTGGGTGCTATTATTAGGGGAAATACGGTACATGTCAGCCTGGGTGCTACTATTAGGGGAAATACGGTACATGTCATCCTGGGTGCTACTATTAGGGGAAATGCGGTACATGTCAGCCTGGGCGCTACTATTAGGGGAAATACGGTACATGTCATCCTGGGCGCTACTATTAGGGGAAATACGGTACATGTCATCCTGGGTGCTACTATTAGGGGTAATACGGTACATGTCATCGTGCTACTATTAGGGGAAATGCGGTACATGTCAGCCTGGGCGCTACTATTAGGGGAAATACGGTACATGTCAGCCTGGGCGCTACTATTAGGGGAAATACGGTACATGTCAGCCTGGGTGCTACTATTAGGGGAAATACGGTACATGTCAGCCTGGGTGCTACTATTAGGGGAAATACGGTACATGTCATCCTGGGTGCTACTATTAGGGGAAATACGGTACATGTCAGCCTGGACGCTACTATTAGGGAAAATACGGTACATGTCATCCTGGGCGCTACTATTAGGGGAAATACGGTACATGTCATCCTGGGTGCTACTATTAGGGGAAAAACGGTACTTGTCATTCCAGGTGCTACTATTAGGGGAAATAGGGTACATATCAGCCCGGGCGCCACTATTAGGGGAAATACGGTACATGTCAGTCCGGGCGCTACTATAAGGGGAAATAACGGTCTATATCTTGAATGTTGTGAATGTTTATTAGTGACCTTGCTAGCTTGGTGGATAAGGCCTTGAGATTAGAGCTGTAACAGACCTCTGCCCAGCATGGGTTTACTTCCTGGTGGCGGCATGTCTGATGGGAAACTTCATACTTCATCTCATCTCCCTCTGAGATTGCTGTCCCTGTATAACCTATTATGATGTGTTAACGGGACGTAAAAACCCTTTTCATTGAATATTTATTATTCTCATTTGTTTTGTTTGTATTTTCATGACAAAACATAATGTCTCTAAATAACCAAATAAGTTTTGATGACGAAAATGCTCAAGTGTTCAGAGGATAAATAGGATACTATTTCCCATCCTTCAACACATAGTCCAGAAAACTACAGTAATAAATACTAATTCATGTAAATCTGATTAACGACTAGCCTCTTCCTGCATTCATTATGACAGTATTATACAGTACATGACACCTCTTAAAGATAATATCTGGGCTGTGACATACCAAACCATTCACCAGCCGACCCTTTACTTTTATCACACATGTCACGTGACTTATCTACAATCTACATGTTTGCATTTTTGAAGGTTTGATTCCTGGTATCAAGTTATTCTGAAGGGCTTTCAGAACATTCTCTCTCATCCATAACTTGCCTTTTCCACTAAAATACCATCGGAGACCTTGGGAGGAAATATAAGACCACCTCATGCTGCCATGTGTGCGGTTGATAAAAAACTCAAATGAGCTTATGTTTATTGTCTCGCCTTTTCGAAGATAGGGAGCACTTTTCCGGCAGCGGTGCTGTCAACACTTGGTTAAAGTTTTTTAGAAGGTATATCATCTCCAATATCGTCAAAGGTATTGCTTTGAAACTTCGTATGAACATTTACTGGGGTAACCCCTTACACTTTGTCTAAGCCCCACCCCACCAATGACCTTGACCTTGATTTTAAAGACAACAGAATTTAGTCAAATTTTCTTGGTTTAAGTTTTTTTGGAAGGTATATATCTCCAATACTGTCAAAGGTATTGCATTGAAACTTTGTATGGACATTCACTGGGGTAACCCCTTACACTTTCACTAAGCCCAACCCCACCCCACCCCACCATTGATCTTGACCTTGACTTTGAAGACAACAGAACATAGTCAAATTTTCTTGGTTAAAGTTTTTGGTTAAAGTGTTTTGGAAGGTATATATCTCCAATACCGTCAAAGGTATTGCTTTTAAACTTTGTACGAACATTCATTGGGGTTACCCCTTATACTTTCACTAAGCCCCACCCCACCAATGACCTTGACTTTAAAGACAACAGAACTTGCTCAAATTTTCTTGGTTAAAGTTTTTGGTTAAAGTTTTTTGGAAGGTATATATCTCCAATGCTGTCAACAGTATTACTTTGATACTTTGTATGAATATTCACTGGGCCCCACTCCACCCCACCAATGACCCCAACAAAACAAACCCTTGATGTGAATGAACAAAACCACAGAAGGCGAGACAGCCCGTGGCGGTGGGCTAGTTATATGTACCTCAATGCCGACTTTTAATAAAGATTATATGTGAATAATGATTCATAATTTCAACCACACTTAGAAAAACTGCAAGTATCATTAAAAAGGTGTTAACCAGTGTCATGGAAGCATTGGTTTTTAAGCTCAACTTCTCGGATCAAGATGCATTTAATGCATGTTCCTAAGAAAAACACAGCAAGTTTGTCTTGAAAGTTTTTGTGTTAAACCAAATGCAGTTCAGAAGAAAAACTATTATTATACCCCTGCTTTCACAAAGTGAAGTGGGGGCTATATAGGAATCACGTTGTCCGTCGCGTCCCGTCGAGTAACACATTTTTGTTGTGTCGCGTCCCGTAACCCAATTTCATTACTTGTCCTTGTCCTCAAACACTTTTGAATGGGTTGTTCCCAAACTTCATATAAACATAACAACTGATGACCTAATTTCCCTATTCATCACATTCAGTGATAGTTCTAGTTAAAATGTTTAGTTCAACCACTCAGATTTCCAGTTTCTTTCCAATCAAAACCAAGCTAATGCTGTCATCTAGTTGCTTAAAGTTCTCCGGCCATGTTTTGTTTCATGAACATGTTTACACTAAACAAACTTTCTAAGTGTCAACTTTTGTATCTTAACTAATTTTCTTATTTTAAATATATTTTAGAATAGATATATGATAAGTATTTTGTTTTGACCCATAGTTTGTAAAACATTTTTTTTTGTTTAAATTGTTACATCTTTTGAGAGTTACCCTCCCTTTATATGAAAACATGAAATGTGCTCATAAAACACATAACCTGATTCAAAGATCGCTTTAAGATATAAAATTCTTAAAATTGATATAAAATAATAGAAAAAAACATAAAAATTTGTCCCATTAATCGCAGATTTTCCGTCTATAAAAAAATGAAATATGGATAATCATAAATTACCTCCCTTTAAGTTGAATATTTGTTTGAAATTCAAGTAACTGTAATTCAGTGTTAACATTAAACATTTCGAAAATTTCTTTTGCAAACGCATTTGTAGTGGTAATGCTAATAAAACATGATGTCAAAATAATTTTATCTGGCATTTAGAATTAGGAACATCGAAAGCTTCACTAATTCGAAGTACTTAATAAAATTCTATATACCCAGTTGTATAAGTGTTATAACTTATTTCTAAGAAAACACATTGACTTAAAAGTTTTAAAATATGTTCATGCAATCAGATCAGACGATTTACACTCGTTATTTTGCAGTTTAACCGTATCTCTAATCAAGCTCAAAATACACAAAACAATGAGAATATTATTAATATATTCTTAGGTAGATACTTAGCAAGTTGGTTTAGTGTATGTTTATTGAAATCGAAATCAATACACAACAATAGATATTTAATATCTGTGAAAAGCGAGAATAAGATTTTATTTGACAACATAGAAAACTTTGAACAGGTAAATCAATCTGCATGTAAATGTATTTATCAGTTATTTGGTAATAGTTGTGCAGCTATACAATTCAGATTTACCTCATTTATAATATCCCCCGTGCAGTCATGCAGTGGTAAAAGTAGTATCTACGTCATGCAAATAATATACTACTCAAAATTTTCTAAGGATTACTTTTTTGCTGTCTAAATTTCTTGCTGAAATAAATAGCATTATTTCTATTTTACATGAAATTATTTAGGGCAATGTATGGTTATGTGATCTCATGACTTTATTGAAATTGATGAATTGTTGAAGTATCAATGAAATTAATATCGTTATTGTGAATTAATTTCTAATAAAATTATATGGAAGAATAAAAGTGATCCTTGGTAAATTTTGAGTAGTATACCTTTTTTTACATACAACTTAGTAGCGTTTTTCAATATATGTTTCTCTCTGAGACTATCAAGAAACGTTTATAGGATATTTAAGAGTTAAATTTGTTACCGGTAATTGATAATACTAAAAACGGGTGGCCGTTCATCTTTAGGCGGTTGATTTTTCGTGGTGGAGGCAGACCACCCACTTCTTCCTGGGTAGAACCAGTAGTGTATACATCTCGCCACCCGTAAGAATCGACATTTTCTCGAGTAAAATCGAGCTGCAAGTGGCATTCAGACCCACAGCGGGGAGAGGCGAGAAGTTTTCAAACTCAGAGTCTTTGCCATCCTGGCCACCGAAGCACTTAATCAGCTGGATATTGAGAGTGTAAAGTCTGTATAGCAAAACTACAGTATCTTGTTATTTATTTATATGTAGTTACAATAGTATTACATTCATTCATCAGTTTGTAAAATAAAAATAATGTTTATTTATATACTTGCGTGTCACAAGAATGTATTATTGTGTTTGCAGTGCTGGTGGTATAATAACATTCCTCGGGTCAGAGCTGTTACACCAGTCCCTCAAGAATGAAAACAATGAGGGCCTACTTGGCAAACTGGACACAAATCTGGAAACATTGCAGACATTTGCCAACGACACAATAAAGGTACCTAGTACAATTCCATATCGGTTAATAAAAACATTTATTTCTTAACATTTGCAAGAGATATTTTAGAAGGTACAGCCACAAAGCATAAATCTTGCAAAATAAATACAACATAATTACTAGAAAATCAGTACAAATACAATGGTTGGTTTACAAAGCATGTAAAATCCTCTAGAGGTGAGGAATCTGAAGAAAAACACACGATAAACTGACACAGAGATGATTGAATATTAAAGAATATATTTATACAATGAAAAAATTGCCATGGAAACATATATAGAATACAAAGGAAAATAAAAGGCTGCATGATTTCTGATGGAAATGTAATGTACAGCTGAATAAAACATGAAAATATAGTTGAAACCATGTCATTTTGAATATTTAAATAATTACACCAGATATGTAAGTGTTAAAATGAAGAAAATGCTTTTAAATGGGAAAAAATAAAATATCGATTCGCAAGATACAACCTCAAAAACTATTAATTTTAAAATTATATATCATTATTAATTATTAATGACTGCAACTGATCGCTTTAATGGAATTATTTTCTTGACAATTTATTTCTATGTTGTTGTTTTAATTCGGACATGAATAAAAAATAAAAAAATATAAAGATTAAAGGGGCTCTGCCAACATATTTATATTCACCAAATGATATAAACTTTACTCACTGGTTAAAAGGAATATAAAAAAGGTAAAAGGCACTTGTTTCCTCCTCGTGTTATATCTGTTATTGTTGAATAACAGTTGACTGAACAGATTGGGTCGTTGCATTTTCATTTGTAATTGTTTTAGGGAAGCCAGTTAACAGAATTTTCCAATCACATTTGTTTATCTTTGAAATTCTCCCAAATATCATTGTCATTCAACTGATGCCCACTGCGCATGTCTGAGCCAAACATAAAAAATGATAAACTGCCGGGAAATTTCAACGGATGAAAATTAAAGATTTTATTTTGATCATGAATAATAAATTGCAGAGAAAGAATGAAACATAATTATGTTTCTTCATGGAATTCTCATGAAATAGTGATGTTTACATAAAATGCAATAATATTGAGTATTTAATTTTTTATATTAATATCGTGTAGATATAGGTAGAGTCCCTTTAACATATAATATTTTGTCATGGACTTCTCTGCTCGAGTTCTATGTGACACTACTTCAGAGAGATAAAAGGAAATATGTGAATTTGATGGTTCCCAACTGTATACGAGTATTTGAATAACAAACGTTAGTGGTTATCATAATGGCCAACACAATATAAAATTAGCATAAAAGTGTTATTTTTATCTTCATGCTTCTGAATTTAATAGTTTTGTCAATAAATAAGAAATAAAAACAACAGCGTTTGGTTTAACCAATGTATGCCAATCTGTATACTTTTAATTATGAGTTTCAAAGTGTGTGATGTTAGTGGAGCGCTGTTGTCTAGTGCTAGAGCATGGTACCCAGGATGGAAAAGTTGTGGGTTCGATCCCCGCCATGACCATATGTGTTGTTTCCCTGAGCATGACACTTTCCCTGCTTTTGCTTAGCACTGGTTTTACCCAGTAAGACATTGAGAGTGATTAAAATAAGTTCATAGAGCTTTCTTTACAGTCATGTAAGTTTAAATTAAAATGTGTTATTTTTTTTTTTTTCAGGATGTCAAATTAAAGGCAAAAGGAACAATAGATCGCGGTCTGGATAAAATCTTGCCCAATATTAACGGTGAGTATCTACATCGCTGGCCTCCATAGCTCAGTGGATAAGTCCAACTTTAGAGCTGCGCACCTCCGTGTTCCCACCACTGACGGAAACTTCATTCTTCATTCCATCTCCCTCTGAAGTTTCTTTCACAGTGTAATGTGTTAACCGCACGTTAAACCCCATTGATTTATTTATTTCAGAATGATAAAAATTATATACAATTATTTTATTCCTCAAGTTAATACATGGTTTAAACATATTTTATTGCAACATTTACATTAGTTTGCAAAAGGGTTGGGCCACAAGTTCTACAACATTAGTTACGGCCCGTCCCTATACAGTTTGTTTACAAAATAAATAGTATGGCAGTTTTACAATCATAAAACATTTTAAACGAAAAGTATAGGAAATGCATTACTGAAGTTAACAGATATATGTAAAGAGAAAGGAAGAGGAGGAAAAGGACAGACAGTTAAAGACGTCTCGTATGGGATCAAATGTGAACAAAGTGAGTTTCATCGAAAACGCTTGGTATCTTTAATATATTTTTGAACTGCTATAAACACAAGCTCATTATCCCTATCGTTCAGCTCTGTATTACCAGAACACAACTTATCAACACTTAACGGATGGAACGGTCATGTCGAAATGAAGAGCGTACGCCTTTGTTCATTTATGCAAAATTTCAGGTCGGCCGGAAATTCAAGATGGCCGCCACGGCTAAATATAGATTTTTAGCTCTACTGATCAGAGATCAGCAGAGCTTATGCCATGGTGCGGTGTCCGTCGTCCGTCTGTCTGTCTGTCTGTCTGTCCGTCCGTCCATCCGTCCGTTAACTTTTATTTGTAGCGACTACTCCTCTGAAACTACTGGATGGATATTCATAAAACTTTACAGAAATGTACCCCATGAAGTCTAGTTGGTCCTAGCAAAAATTCATGTTGATGTGAAATCCAAGATGGCCGCCAAAGCTAAAAATAGATTTTTTAAATACAAGTTTGTAGCGACTACTTCTTGAAAACTATAAGTGATATTGATATGGGACTTTTTCTAAAATGATCAGCATGACATGATGTTGGTCCTTGTCGAGAATCGTTTTGATTTGACGATAAACATGGCTGCCAGCGGCCATCTTTGTTTACATAGAGTTATATAATGAAAACTTGTAGCGACTACTCCTCTGAAACTACTTGACAGATTTTCATGAAACTTCACAGGAATGTTGCTCTTGATGTCTAATTGATCCTAGCAAAATTTCAGGTCGGCCGGAAATTCAAGATGGCCGCCAAGGCTAAAAATAAATTTTCAAAATACAAGTTTGTAGTCGGCGACTACTTCTTGAAAACTATAAGTGATATTGATATGGGCCTTTTTCTAAAATGATCAGCATGACATGATGTTGGTCCTTATCAAAAATTGTTTTGATTCGATGTTAAACGTGGCTGCCAGCGGCCATCTTTGTTTACATAGAGTCAAATAGTAAAAACTTGTAGCGACTACTCCTCTAAAACTACTTGGCGGATTTTCATGAAACTTTACAGGAATGTTGCTCTTAATGTCTAATTGATCCTAGCAAAATTTCAGATCGGCCAGAAATTCAAGATGGCTGCCACAGTTAAAAATAGATTTTTAAAAAATAAGTTTGTAGCGACTACTTCTTGAAAACTATAAGTGATATTGATATGGGACTTTTTCTAAAATGATCAGCATGACATGATGGTTATCCGAGTCGAACATTATTTTGATTCGACATTAAACATGGCTGCCAGTGGCCATCTTTGTTTACATAGAGTTATATAATGAAAACTTGTAGCGACTACTCCTCTGAAACTACTTGACGGATTTTCATGAAACTTCACAAAAATGTTGCTCTTGATGTCTAATTGATCCTAGCAAAATTTCAGGTCGGCCGGAAATTCAAGATGGCCGCCATGGCTAAAAATAGATTTTCAAAATACAAGTTTGTAGCGACTACTTCTTGAAAACTATAAGTGATATTGATATGGGACTTTTTCTAAAATGATCAGCATGACATGATGTTGGTCCTTATCAAAAATCGTTTTGATTCGACGTTAAACGTGGCTGCCAGCGGCCATCTTTGTTTACATAGAGTTATATAATGAAAACTTGTAGCGACTACTCCTCTGAAACTACTTGACGAATTTTCATGAAACTTCACAAAAATGTTGCTCTTGATGTCTAATTGATCCTAGCAAAATTTCAGGTCGGCCGGAAATTCAAGATGGCCGCCATGGCTAAAAATAGATTTTCAAAATACAAGTTTGTAGCGACTACTTCTTGAAAACTATAAGTGATATTGATATGGGACTTTTTCTAAAATGATCAGCATGACATGATGTTGATCCTTGTCGCAAAAATCGTTTTGATTCGACGTTAAACATGGCTGCCAGCGACCATCTTTGTTTACATAGAGTTATATAGTAAAAACTTGTAGCGACTACTCCTCTGAAACTACTTGGCGGATTGTCATGAAACGTTACAGGAATGTTGCTCTTGATGTCTAATTGATCCTAGAAAAATTTCAGGTCGGCCGGAAATTCAAGATGGCCGTCACAGCTAAAATTAGATTTTTAAAAAATAAGTTTGTAGCGACTACTTCTTGAAAACTATAAGTGATATTGATATGGGACTTTTTCTAAAATGATCAGCATGACATGATGTAGATCCTTGTTGAAAATTATTTTGATTCGATGTTAAACATGGCTGCCAGTGGCCATCTTTGGTTACATAGAGTTATATATTAAAAACTTGTAGCGACTACTCCTCTGAAACTACTTGACGGATGTTCATGAAACTTCACAGGAATGTTGCTCTTGATGTCTAGTTGATTCTAGAAAAATTTCAGGTCGGCCGGAAATTCAAGATGGCCGCCACAGTTAAAAATAGATTTTTAAAAAATAAGTTTGTAGCGACTACTTCTTGAAAACTATAAGAGATATTGATATGGGACTTTTTCTAAAATGATCAGCATGACATGATGGTTATCCGAGTCGAACATTATTTTGATTCAATGTTAAACATGGCTGTCAGTGGCCATCTTTGTTTACATAGAGTTATATAATGAAAACTTGTAGCGACTACTCCTCTGAAACTACTTGAAGGATTTTCATGAAACTTCACAGGAATGTTGCTCTTGATGTCTAATTGATCCTAGCGAAATTTCAGGTCGGCCGGAAATTCAAGATGGCCACCACAGCTAAAAATAGATTTTCAAAAAAACAGTTTGTAGCGACTACTTCCTGAAATCAAAATCGATCAGTAGAGCTTCAAGGTCATTGACCTCTTGTTAAAAAATAAGTTTGTAGCGACTACTTCTTGAAAACTATAAGAGATATTGATATGGGACTTTTTCTAAAATGATCAGCATGACATGATGTTGGTCCTTGTCGAAAATCGTTTTGATTCGACGTTAAACATGGCTGCCAGCGGCCATCTTTGTTTACATAGAGTTATATAATGAAAACTTGTAGCGACTACTCCTCTGAAAATACTTGACGGATTTTCATGAAACTTCACACGAATGTTGCTCTTGATGTCTAATTGATCCTTGCTAAATTTCAGGTCGGCCGGAAATTCAAGATGGACGCCATGGCTAAAAATAGATTTTCAAAATACAAGTTTGTAGCGACTACTACTTGAAAACTATAAGTGATATTGATATGGGACTTTTTCTAAAATGATCAGCATGACATGATGGTTATTCAAGTCGAACATTATTTTGATTCGACGTTAAACATGGCTGCCAGTGGCCATGTATGTTTACATAAGAGTTATATAATGATAACTTGTAGCGACTACTCCTCTGAAACTACTTGATGGATTTTCATGAAACTTCACACGAATGTTGCTCTTGATGTCTAATTGATCTTAGCAAAATTTCAGGTCGGCCAGAAATTCAAGATGGCCGCCATGGCTAAAAATAGATTTTTAAAAAATAAGTTTGTAGCGACTACTTCTTGAAAACTATAAGAGATATTGATATGGGACTTTTTCTAAAATGATCAGCATGACATGATGGTTATCCGAGTCGAACATTATTTTGATTCAATGTTAAACATGGCTGTCAGTGGCCATCTTTGTTTACATAGAGTTATATAATGAAAACTTGTAGCGACTACTCCTCTGAAACTACTTGACGGATTTTCATGAAACTTCACAGGAATGTTGCTCTTTATGTCTAATTGATCCTAGCAAAATTTCAGGTCGGCCGGAAATTCAAGATGGCCACCACGGCTAAAAATAGATTTTCAAAAAACCAGTTTGTAGCGACTACTTCCTGAAATCAAAATCAATCAGTAGAGCTTCAAGGTCATTAACCTCTTGTTTTATTAACAACTTGTATTTTAATCACAATGATCTATCAAAATTAGGAAAACATGTTCGGAACAAGTTTCACAAAAATAACTTTAATACGTCTAGGTGCAAAGATCTTCTTACTGAATCTGATATGAAACTGGTCATACGGGTAATATCAAACAAGTGTGTGACTATAATTATGATCTTATAAATATGTCGAAAAAACACAAGTACCCTGCACTGTAATATGCTTTGTGTGCAGCTAATCAAGAAGTATGTGGTTTACACAGAGATTATTTCACTGCTGGGATCCATTATGTACAAATGTAATAAATAGAGATTTCATATCACACCCTATATCAGGCCTGAGACTCCATATCAGCCCATCCATATCAGCCCGAGGATTGATATGAGCTGATAAGAGTTGAGGGCCTGATATAGGGTGTGATAAGAAAATACACATTTTTTATTCTGTTTATCATATACTTCAGCAATGACTTTGTTGAACTGTCAACTTGAGCTCACTCACTAGACTGTTTTTCAGGGAGAAAAATATTATTAAATTATGTTATTAATAGATCTACGGTAGTCCATTGTCTGTTGCTTAAGTGGTACACGTTTTTACCCCCCGAAACTTGATTTAGAATAAATGTCTTTAAATTTGAAATTTGAATTGTCTAATCAAGAAAATGAATAGTTATAAGTGGGTATTTTATCCATGGCTAATGATTCTATAGCCAATAATGTGGCGTGAAAACAGAACGGAAGCAACAATTGAAACGCAGACGAGAAACCAGACGCATGACAAATCATATACTGTCGTAACTTGTCGGTGAATTCCATATCACTCTGGCAAAAGAATCAAGGTGACACGAATCTGCCAAATCTCAAAATCAGAAAAATATTTATTTATTTACCTTGTTTTCCGTGATATGCCTTTTTTTAACCCTTTATTTCACCCGTGTGATAATGCTTTATTGTCTGGCAACTAAATCCTGATTGATATGACTAGCTAGGTCTATGAGGTATCGTATATTCAAAAACAACGTATGTATAGGCTATACCTCAGATGCTGCCTCCATTACAGTGAATTTTAATTCTAACCATATTTATACAACCTCAGATGCTGCCACCATTACAGTGAATAAAGTCAAACAGACGATAAATGCCAAATCCTTGCTGAACCAGGCTAAAACTATAGGAGAAGGTATGTTTTCTATGAAAAGTCATGCATGAACTTTGTAGATTATTACAGTATGGTGAAGTGCAGTGTTGTTCAACGTTGTGTGTGGTTATTTCAAGCCGCCCCAGATTGAATTGTGTTGACCCCTGCACACAGGTGTAAGTGGAGTGGGGACATTATTTGGTTCGGTCATCACATTTGACCATTATATATGGGTGATACCACTATCTCAGTGTCAGGAACAATAGTGTTCTATTTCATGATAAAGCGGGAGAGAGAGAATGAGGAAGAAAAATGCTTGAACAGTATATTATCTGAAGTTAGAATCAGTGCTCCAAGAAAATTAAATTGGGGACTAGCCCAGGGCAAGTAGATTTCAAAAGTCCACTTGTCCTGACTGAAAATCACTTGCCCTGTTTTATTTTTTTTAGTTGTCCCGAAATTATTATTAACAATTAATAGTTGCTTGTTGCCATAGGTTTTGTCTATATTGAATACTTTGCATTTTTACTTTGTTTTATTTATAATTAACCTTTTATTTATCCATTGCAGCAATAACAAAAACAATACTTTTTTCTTTTAAATTTTTAGGGTCGCGCTGCAAATCACATCAAAAACCACACTGGGTCCCGCAAATTAAACCATCCAAAAATAGGTGCGCATTCCAGGTGTTATTTAGCAGCTTGCATCTGTGAATAAGCGTTCGTTGTAAAACGTTATGATACAGACTTCCTAAAAATAGAAAATACAGCAATTCATCAAAAAAGAAAAATATAAAATCGAAATAACCGTTCAAACAGTTAATATTCGAGTGATATTTCTTCTTCTACATGTCTGTCCAACATGACAAATTCGCGTGACCACTCATTGTTAATATGAAAGCTGTAATGCGATTGATTCAAATCGTGTAATCAACCAATGAAATTGATGAACTTTAATCAATGGAGAGAAATTTTTATTTTTCAAAAATAACATTACGACATCAAATTACATGTGATTAAAAATGATTAAAGATGATTTTTGGTTGAATTTTAGTTTGCAAAGTTTGATTGTCACGAGATTTTTTTACTAGCCTGATGGGCAACCATTTTTGAAAGAGAGACTAGCCCGGATTCAGATTGGACTAGCTCCGGGTGTCGGGCTATCCTATTCTTGGAGCACTGAGAATAAACTTTTATTCTAGAATCTCTAAACTCCATGTGTTTGATTTTTTCATATCTGACCCCCATAGATATCTAACATAAGTTAGATCTGCATGCATATCTTAACCTAATTTAGGGTAACATATATATGCATGTCTAACCCGGGTTTAGGGTTATATATGCATGCATGCATAACTCATCAGTGGTATGTAGGGGGAAAGTTGGTCAGAAATGTATAAATGATCATGTATAGGGATTCTAGAAAAAAATAATTCATTCTCACTTTACATGATATACTGTTCTTGATTTCCCATTAAAAAGCCCACATTTAAAATTGAAAATAAGCATAATATCAGATCTAACAGATTTTTAAAGGATGCATCATTTTCAGGAGGGTAACATTTTTAAAAATTATAAAATATCAAATTAAATTAAGTATTTTAATAAGGAATAGCTAAAATAATTCATAATGTGCGCTGAAAATTAAAAAAAAAAATAAAAAAATGTCTGCTTAAATTTTTAACAAACGTGAATTATCTGTTCCAGATGCAACGAATGCTCTTACAAACCTCCAGGGTGTGAAAAACTCTCTTGCCAGTCTTAGAGCTCTTCAAACCAATGTGACCAATGTTTTTACTACTGTTAAAGATAATGTTTCCACTAGCTGCCAATCGCCATGCAGTATAGACACCAGTAGTCTCAGCTTTAAGGCAAATTTTTCAGCAGTAAGTATACCATTATAAGTTTTTCCCCTTCAAAAGCTCCTAGTCTAAGCATGGTTATTTATGCCACAAACTGAAGGGAAGTGTTGCTTGAGGATATATTTTTAGCAGTAGACTTACTCTGGAATAGGCATCTGATGGGTTTTACCCGTCACATGATGTAGGTGCAAACAACTTCATGAATGATCCTTAGGTCAGTGGCTTTCAAATTTGTTAAAAGTAGGTCAACATGACATCCAAGATGACCTTGTAACTAAAAACAGTTGAAACCTAAAACAATAATTTTTAGCAATGATCGTTAAAGGCTGCGCGCCTGGAGTCCGACGTTTGTATCAAGAGCTTTTATGTTTTGCATAGACTTATATAGGGAAAGACTGGGGAAATCTTCTTCTTTGAAACCACAAGGCACACAACTCTCATATATTACATGTAGCATCAGCTAATGGTCCTCTACCAAATTTGTTCAAATGGTGACCATTAAATCTGGCCCCACCCCTTGGGTCACAGTTTTACATAGAGTTGTTGGGTGAGAAAAAGCCACTTGCCCTGAATAATTTTCCAGTTGTCCCATTTATGTTTAAAATTTTGCCAAATGCCACTTAGTGCTCACAGATTATTTTTTAAGAGGCAGGCCCAGGGGCTTGTTGCTTCAGGCCCCATATGTTTTGCTTTAATTATTGAAAATCTGTCTTTATATACTTTAATAGTTATCTGTGTATTAATCAAAGCCAGGACCTCCTCTGTCTATATTTTTCTTTTTGCCACCACATTCACCAAATGAAAATATTGGAGAAGTTGAGCAAAAGTTTAATCTGATTTTTGTCTCGCCTTTTCGAAGAAAAAAAGAGACATAGGTGTTGCTTTTCCGGCGCGGCGGCGTCAACATTCAAGTTTTGCGTTTAGGTCATTTTCTCACAAACTATGCACTAGACCTTTCAAACTTTGCTTATAGTTGTATCATGGGTGGTACATCGCAACGTGACAAAGCAAATGTGGAAGTGACCTTGACCTTCCAAGCAAAGGGCAGATAACTTACTTATTTTTAGGTTCAAGTTTTGCGTTTAGGTCATTTTCTCACAAACTGTATGCACTAGACCTTTCAAACTCTGCTTGTAGTTGTATCTTGGGTGGTACATGGCAACGTGACAAAGCAATTGTGGATGTGACCTTGACCCTCCAAGCAAAGGGCAGATAACTTAATAATTTTTAGGTTCAACTTTTGCGTTTAGGTCACTTTTTCACAAACTGGATGCACTAGACATTTAAAACTTTGCTTATAGTTGTATCTTGAGTGGTACATCGCAACGTGACAAAGCAAATGTGGAAGTGACCTTGACCCTCCAAGCAAGGGCAGATAACCTTATAATTTTTACCTTCAACTGTGGCATTTAGGTCACCTTTTCACAAACTGTATGCACTAAGACCTTTCAAACTTTGCTTATAGTTGTATCTTGAGTGGTACATTGCAACGTGACAAAGCATATGTGGATGTGACATTCACCATCCAAGCAAAGGGAAGATAACTTTAAATGTTACATTTACATCACTTTCTCATGAACTAGAATTATGCACTAGATGTTTTAAACCTAATTTATAGCTTAATCTTTGGAAGAAAACATTCTATTTTGACGTAGTTGTGTCTTCGTTAGTGCATCTTTTTTTTGGATGCCTGGATTTCATGTATGACCTTGACCTACTTTTTGGAGCTGATGATTTTTAGCTCTACTGCCCAAAGGCCTTCATTTTTCATCCGATTTTTACCAAACTTTACCAGATTGTTAATATCAATGAAAGCTCGCACAAGTTCGAAAACCAGCCAGATCGGACAAATAACAAACTGTATGCACTAGACCTTTCAAACTTTGCTTATAGTTGTATCATGGGTGGTACATCGCAACGTGACAAAGCAAATGTGGAAGTGACCTTGACCCTCCAAGCAAAGGGCAGATAACTTACTTATTTTTAGGTTCAAGTTTTGCGTTTAGGTCATTTTCTCACAAACTGTATGCACTAGACCTTTCAAACTTTGCTTGTAGTTGTATCTTGGGTGGTACATGGCAACGTGTCAAAGCAATTGTGGATGTGACCTTGACCCTCCAAGCAAAGGGCAGATAACTTAATAATTTTTAGGTTCAACTTTTGCATTTAGGTCACTTTTTCACAAACTGGATGCACTAGACATTTAAAACTTTGCTTATAGTTGTATCTTGAGTGGTACATCGCAACGTGACAAAGCAAATGTGGAAGTGACCTTGACCCTCCAAGCAAGGGCAGATAACCTTATAATTTTTACCTTCAACTGTGGCATTTAGGTCACCTTTTCACAAACTGTATGCACTAAGACCTTTCAAACTTTGCTTATAGTTGTATCTTGAGTGGTACATTGCAACGTGACAAAGCATATGTGGATGTGACATTCACCATCCAAGCAAAGGGAAGATAACTTTAAATGTTACATTTACATCACTTTCTCATGAACTAGAATTATGCACTAGATGTTTTAAACCTAATTTATAGCTTAATCTTTAGAAGAAAACATATTCTATTTTGACGTAGTTGTGTCTTCGTTAGTGCATCTTTTTTTTTGGATGCCTGGATTTCATGTATGACCTTGACCTACTTTTTGGAGCTGATGATTTTTAGCTCTACTGGCCAAAGGCCTTCATTTTTCATCCGATTTTTACCAAACTTTACCAGATTGTTAATATCAATGAAAGCTCGCACAAGTTCGAAAACCAGCCAGATCGGACAAATAACAGCGGAGTTATGGCCCTTGATTTAGTTAAAAATGCTATATTCAGCCTCGTTAATACGATAGGGCTTTCATTTTTCATCTGATCTTTACCAAACTTTACCAGATGTTTTGCCTATTTTTATTATTAGTAATTTTTTGTTTTAATTAAAAAAATATTTTAATTTTTTGTTTGAATTAATTTTTTTGTTTGAATTATTTTGTTGTTTTTTTTGTATTTTTATTTTTTATTTTTTTAATTTTTTTTGCTCAACTGATCAGAGATCAGCAGAGCTTATGCCGTGGTGCGGCGTCCGTCGTCCGTTTGTCTGTCCGTCCATAAACTTTTTTTTGTAGCGACTACTCCTCTGAAACTACTGAATGGATTTTCATGAAACTTTACAGAAATGTTGCCCATGAAGTCTAGTTGATCCTAGCAAAAAATCATGTTGATGTGAAATCCAAGATGGTCGCCAAATCTAAAAATAGGTTTTTAAAAAACAAGTTTGTAGCGACTACTTCTTGAAAACTCTAAGTGATATTGATATGGGACTTTTTCTAAAATGATCAGCATGACATGATGTTGGTCCTTGTCGAAAATCGTTTTGATTCGACGTTAAACATGGCTGCCAGTGGCCATCTTTGTTTACATAGAGTTATATAGTAAAAACATGTAGCGACTACTCCTGAAACTACTTGGCGGGTTGTCATGAAACTTTACAGGAATGTTGCTCTTGATGTCTAATTGATTCTAGCAAAATTTCAGGTCGGCCAGAAATTCAAGATGGCCGCCACAGCTAAAAATAGATTTTTAAAAAATAAGTTTGTAGCGACTACTTCTTGAAAACTATAAGTGATATTGATATGAGACTTTTTCTAAAATGATCAGCATGGCATGATGTTGGTCTTTGTCAAAAATCATTTTGATTCGATGTTAAACATAGCTGTCAGCGGCCATCTTTGTTTACATAGAGTTATATAATGAAAACTTGTAGCGACTACTCCTCTGAAACTACTTGACGGATTTTCATGAAACTTCACAGGAAAGTTGCTCTTGATGTTATATTGATCCTAGCAAAATTTCAGGTCAGCAGGAAATTCAAGATGTCCGCCACGGCTAAAAATAAAGGAAGCATTGCTGTGCCTATTGCATTTTTTTCCAGTTCATTGATTTTTGATGGAGTTACAGCGCCTTGACATATTTTTATTTTATTTCTTTATTATTATTATTTAATTTTTTAATTTTCTTATTTCATTATTATTATTTTTTTAATTATTTTTTTGGTGTTAATGCCGTGTTAGCAGGAAGCATTGCTGTGCCTATTGCATTTTTTTTCCGGTTCATTGATTTTTGATGGAGTTACAGCCCATTTACATTTTTTTTTTAATTTCTTGTCCGCACTACCCCTCCTAAACGCCTTGTTGGATTTCGACGAAACTTGGCAGGAAGCATCGGTAAGATGTCTAGTTGTGCATTTCATGCTTTTCTTCCAGTTTGCTGATTTATGACGGAGTTATGGCACTTTGACATTTTTACTTTAAATTTCTTGTCGGCGCTACTCCTCCTAAACGGCTTGTTTGATTTCTACAAAATTTGGCAGGAAGCCTCAGTAAGATGTCTAGTTGTGCAAAGCATTTTATATCAATGAAATTTTGGACAAGTTCGAAAACCAGCTAGATCTAGTTAGTAACGACAGGTTATGGCCATTGATTTGTTGAAAAATGCTATATTGTATTTTTGTATTTTCCTTTGTTAAATCTGTATTTACTTCATTTTGTATCTGATCTTTACCATATTTGTTTAGAATGTTAATATAAACCATTCCCCTCACCCATTTTTATGAAATTTCATTCATAGAAGAAAGTGGGACAAATTAAAAAATGCCCATGCCAGACTAGACACAGCAGACATATTGCCCATGATCACCAGGTGAGCGATCTAAGGCCTTCCTATCCCTGTTGTTTTTGCACTGTTTTAAAAAAACTACTGATGGTAATTTTATGTCGACAACCCTTGATATAAGAGCCATTTTAGCCAGTAGAGCATCCACAGGCTCTCTTGGGCCTCTTGTTTTTAATAGAATGGCATTTTGTTTTTAAACAAATGCACTTAAATGTCATCTCAGCAAACAGCAAACTCGATTGTTTTTAATTACTAAAATGTTTTCAAACTTTCATTTAAGCATCATTGACCTTTTTATTTTTAAGTCCAGCCCCCGTTAGGCGAGACATGTGAATCAACGGATTTCTTGTATTAAATTATGTTTTAAAGAAAATGCCGAAAGTCGGTTTTAATTAACTGACGTAATATAATAATATTTATAATAAAAATATAAATAATAAACAGCTATTATTATATTCTTCTGATGGAAGCAACTAATTATTTATTAAATATAACTGTGCTGTTGTAAAGATTTGTTATATCCACCATGGACCATGTATCAGTACCATGGACCATGTATCAGTACCATGGACCATTATCAGTACCATGGACCATGATCAGTACCATGGACCATGTATCAGTACCATGGACCATGTATCAGTACCATGGACCATGTATCAGTACCATGGACCATGTATCAGTACCATGGACCATGTATCAGTACAACTTTAATTATCTGAAAATATTATCAAAGAAACCTAGACTTGAATTTATCTGAAAATAGGACTTCAAAGGAAAGATTGAGGATAGAAAAAAGAAAGATGGATAGCAGAATGAACAGAAATATATTTTATGTACATTCATCTGTCTGTCTTTTTTTCCTATCAATTTGTAAGTAGGTTTGTGATTAATATTTTTTGTATGGTACAGTTTTGCTAATGCAACTACAGTCAGACTTCCATAGCTTGAACACCGGTGATTCGAATACCATCGGTAATTCGAACACATTTTCCGGTCACAACTCCTATATAATTCAATGTAATTTATCCTCGATTATTCAAATATTATTTCTCGAATACCCTGGCTCGCTCGAATACTTTTTACGGTCCGAAGATCCATTTTTGTGTGAATTTAAACCTCGCTTAATCGAAGGTGATGATCCGTTGCCAGGCGACGTCGGCCATATTAATTGTAATCAACGCGGTTGTTTGTAGCAAGTTTGATCATAGTGCGAAAACAGATAAAGTTAAAGGTGCGAACATTTATGATTGAAAAGTGATAATAGACAGATAAATTTTATGTTCAGTGAACTTTTTTAAATAAAACAAATGTACAAACAAAAATGTATGTGTTGTAAGATATATCAACAGTGAATTATGTGATACGCAATTGTCTATTCTAATCAATTCTATGTACCGAAACCAGTCTTACCTTGTTCTCATTATTCGGACTTCCGGCATGTATGTTAAAATGCATTTGTGCGATATTTCTTTAAATAAATGATAAAACAAACACATTATTGCAGTTGTTCTTGTATTTTCAGTGTAACAATTACATGTTATATATCCGTTATGAGGTTTAAACAAAGATGCATTAACATAAAAAACATACCGAGAACGATACACGCGTAGACAAGTAAAGCAATCTAGCACAAATTCGGATAGATATTTTGTTTTTTATCGTTCCCTCGATGCCTTGAAGCCACCGATAGCTGGAACATATCCATATGGTCCCGCTGACTTCGAGCTATCGAGGTTCGACTGTATGTAACAAAAAAAAAAGAAACCGAAATTATGTACCATCCGAACTACTATGACACAGCAATATGGTCGAAATACCATCAACTATGAACTTTTTTTTATGCATTAATGTGTTTTGAATGCCAAAAAGTATTTCTGCACTATTTTCTTTACTCAGTTATGTGTTACAGGTTGCAAAGATCGGGACAGTTAATTAGCAATAAATTTGACATTGACTTTTTTCATTCTCTGATAATCATCACCTTCATTAGCGCCGATCAGTTTTATAACCATAATCTCCTCTTAACGGGAATGAACAGAAGTATACAACCATCCAACAAGCTTTGGTCCCAGGGTCCATCCCCACCCATGGGGACATTGCCCCTAGGTCATAACTTGGAAATGGTTGAGATCCCCACCCTATAACCATTTATACACTTACTAGGCCTGACTCGGCATGGGAATTTGCGATAGCGTGACATCGACTGCATGAACTAGTTCTGTTATGAAATTTTGAGCTTGTTTGACAATTTTTTCATCTTTGCAAAGACCATCATGTGAGCAATTCAGGGCGTGATTTAGCAGCGTCTTTTAAGTATAAGCTTAAATGGTAGTTATCGGCACAGTTTGAGATAATAAGTTATGAATGATACTTGTCTTCAGCAATGTTTCAGATAAACATTAATTTTACAGATAGGCAGCTTGGTAGGTTTTGTTTGTTGTTTTAATGATGTTTTATGTCATGTTTAGCACATGTAAGGCCATATATGACAGTCAATTTCTTTTTGTGGTAGAGACAGACCACCCCCATTTTTCCTGTGTAGAACCAGTACTGTATACCTCCAGCCATCCGTAAGAATCGACACATTTCACTTGACAAGTCAAGCTCTCAGTGGGATTTGAACCCACAGCGGTAAAGGGCAAACAAGTTTTAGACGCAGTGTCTTTACCAATCTCATTAAAATCATATCCTACTCTTTGATACTCTCCGCTATAGGATCTGACAACACTGCCTTGGAGGTCACATTAGATCGACCTTTAATCTAGTTAATATTCATGAGGAGATCAACTAAATTCAACTAAGAGATTGCGCGTTTCATATGCACTTCAGATGATGTTCAAGTGAACTGAACAAACAAAAATCCACATAAAATACATAGATCTATATCCGAAAAAAAGATAAATATTCAGGTGTTATTGCTGTGGATTGCACAATAAATTCAAAGAAATGTACTAAATGGCATGTTTTACATCAAGAATATTAAATAAAATCATGGACGCGGTAATTTTTTTGAAAACATTCGGAACAGTATCTGAAAAGATTATTGAGACATTTGGTTTTCTAAATAGTATGTCTTAGTACGTCTGGCCCGCTTAGATCAGTTGGTAGCGAGATGGACTATTGCGACGTTCTATTATTATTATTACCCGTGAGTGTAATTTTAATGTTGGTTCAACCCCACGGAGCAGTACATCTTTTTTTTGTACCACTATTGAATTCCGTCAAACAATCTTGTTTTGTTTTTTTCCATAATATTCAATAATGGTGTGTTATGTTGTCAATGCAATTATTTTGTGTTTTATAACCTAAAAGTTACAGATATTGTCTCTTTCACTATCGAGCGTAGACTGCTCCACAGCATTTGTCTGAAACTTGACATGCTTAGTGAAGCGGTCTATATATATACCGAGCGATTTTGTAGGCTGAAATCTGGCTAATCATTAGGTCAATCCTTACGTGACCTCCAATGCAGTGTGGTCAGATCCTTAGTTGTGTAGAGTATCGTAGCGTGATAAAGGGTCTGATTTTAATGAGATTGTGTCTTTACTATCCCGGCCATGGATGCGTTCATTTTTATAAAAGAATGTCCTTTTCCTCTGCATGATTTTTGTCAAGACAGTTTTGTGAAAACTTTGCGTACGAGTTGGGGTGGTGGTCAAAACGTTTGTAGACCTTTTCAATATCTTTTCTTCTTTTTTTTTTATAATTTGATGACATTGTTCATCAGTTTGATGGAACTTTTTTTAGCTATTGTGATTACTTTTTGTCCGTCCATCTTTCCGTCAACAATTGTAAACAACATCTCCTCTAAAACAGCTTGATCAATTTTGACCTAACTTCACATGGATGAACCTGATGTCAGTTAAATTCAAATTTGTTAAAAATTAGGGCAACATAACATCCAAGATGGCCACCATTACCATAAAATGTCAAAACCTTGAAAATCTCAAGGACCACTAAACAGGTTTTGACAGTTTTTGTCTCGCCACGATAGTGGGTAGCGAGACATAGCCGTCACTTTTCCGGCGGCGGCTGCGGGCGTATTTTAAATGAACTATATCCCAACAGCCGCTGCTCGAATTTTTCTGAAACTTTGTCAGATGCTTTGTTGGGTCAAGGGACATCACATAATGCTAAAATTACCAAGTTCAAGGTCATATTTTGTGTTATTTTCCGAAAACTTAACCTTGGTTAGGTAACAACCTCAGTTAACTGTATGTGATTGCCTCATTTTCTTTGTTTGATACTTGGTCATATGTATTGTTGGCATTGGTGGAC